>APFE031532027.1:0-17653 GCA_000404065.3 Pinus taeda
TCTAATCCCGCATTATTTATGAATTTAGATCCTTGTTTCTTGCATAGTAGTATGTTGTTGTGATTCCACAAGTCCTTTTGAAGCTCGACAGACAAGGAAGAAGTGGCGAAACTCTATCAAGAAGGAGAGGAAATCGAGCGCAAGACTCAGGTTAGCCCTCTTGGTTCTCCTCTCATTTATTTTCATAAAAGGAATCTATAGTAGACTTTGATTGTTTGTTTCTAAGATAGCCACCCATCTTAGTGGGAATAGTAGCATCCGAGTGGACACTATTCCCGTGTAACACTAGCTAATGAGGAGCAGGAGGTTCCAGAGCTTTGTTGGGACAACACTTGACCACCAGATGACCAGGCCTCCTTTACAGTAATACCTTCCCACTTGGTCGAAGATGGAGCCACAATTAATATTGATTGCGAGAGGTCTTGTGTGGTTTGGTACTTAATAAATAAATGTGTGACAGATTCGTTGTTTCATTTGCAAAGGCAACACCAAAAAGGGTCGTGTTGTGCTCGTTTGAGAAGATTATCTCCCGTGGGAATTTGTTTTTTCAATATGGTCCACATGAGAATTCTGTTCGTGAGGGGGCCTTGAGCTTCCACAAGTGCTTCCACCATGACTCAATGGCTTATGGACATCGAGCTTTGACTATCACAAGGTATCCTTCCTTTGGGGTATATTTGCCAGCTTTCGATAGCGCCCATATTACCTCATATTCCCCTTCGCCAATCCGGATGTGACCTTTAGTAAGAGCCCCAATATATGCATTCCACTGCCATGTCCATTGTTGTGGAATGTTTATTCTCTGGGCCAATTTCCAAGCTTGTTGAATTAAAGTGGTGTGCTCTGGGTCTGCTATGTGGCTGATATGGGTAATGTTGATATCTGTGAGAAAAATCTTGAGCTCATCTAGAAGCTTGTGGGCATTCCCGTAGCCAATCCATGGGTACAGTCCAATCCTCACAGCCATTCCAGACTGTATTTTCCAAGTGATGCCAGCTCTGATGATGTCGAGAGATTTAATTATAGCCTTCCATAGCCTTCCATATGATTGATACCCATGCGTGGTATCTTTGAGGTTGTCTCATCTAGTCCGTCAAGTTAAGAGGGGCGATGTATTTTAATACAATCACCCTTGTCCATATTTTGTTTGATGTAACAAGCTGCCATCCAGGTTTGGCTACCAGAATAGAGGAGAAATCCTCTAAGTTCTTGATGCCCCATCCTCCCCATTTCTTGGGTAAATTGAGTGCCTCCCACTTGACCCATGCAAAAATTATGCCTGTCTGTTTTCCCTTCCAAAGGAATCTGCAACATAAGCCCTGGATCCTGGAGAGTATACCATGAGGAATCCATGCCAATGACATCCAATAAATCGGAGTGGCCTCGAGAATAACTTTGATGAGGATGAGTCTGCCCGCCCTGGATAGGTATTTGTAGTACCAAATATTGAGTCTTTTCTCCATCTTGGAAATAAGCCATGTCCAATTTACTATTTTATACCCCATAGGCTTCAACTTGTAACCCAAGTATCTAAGGCCATCCTCCAATCTTAGTAAGTTGAACTGGAATCTTTGCAGTGCAAAATGTATTTCATATTGGGAACATCCAACCTCTGTTAGAGTGGACTTGTTGCAATTTACAGTCATACCGGTGGCCAATTGGAACAATACAAATGTGTTCTTCATATTTGTCAAATCCCCTATGCTTCCATTGAGAAATATCAAAACATCATCCAAAAATAGCAGATGAGTTAATATGCATCCTTATGTGATTTTCTTACCACATAATATTCCCCTTCATCTTTCTATATTTTTATAATTATAATTAATTATAATTATAAATAATAATTATTAATTTTATTAATTACAGTAATAAATATAATTATTAATTTTGTATTATCTTTTAAAGTTTTATGTAGAATGACCAAGTCAAAAGGTTAAAGAACTAACCATTCATAGTTTAAATTTCAATTAATTTTAATAGATCTCAGGAGCTATCCAACATCTCACGAGCTATCCAACAAAATATCCACAACAATTTACACATCATCAAAGGATTTGGTCCAACCTAGGTTTGGTCTATGGGATTTTGTGTGGGATATTGATAGGCTTCATCATTTAGGATCTAAACCAACATAGATCCATCTTAATTATAGATCTAAGATGAGCAGAGAGGGATCAATATATACATAAAAAAAATTAAATGATATATAATATATATGCAATTCACACTAAAATATTTTACACAACATGTACATCTATCATTTTATCATGTAAATTAAAATGATTTTTTATTGTTAACTTATTTTTAATTATATGTCAATATTAATTCGTATTAAAATCTGTACATTTTATCACGCAAATTAAAATTATTTGTTATTAACTTATTTTAATTATATGTTAATATTAATTCGTATTAAAATATTTTATCAATAATCAAATCAAAATATTTAAACATCTTAGTCACATTTCTTTACTTCTAATTACTTTACAACATATTCATTTTCTTATTATAACATACATTATTTTTCTATTTAGAACATAATTTTTAAGTTTTCTTTTTAGGGGAACCAACTGAGAGGCATCTTCTCATAAACAAACTTACACATCCCCTCATACTATGTTGTAGAATGAGCCTCTCCCCTCAACCACATGAGGATGCCACCATGGAGATTCTAAGTGAACTAGCAAGGTGTCAATATATGAAAATCGTTAAGTGAAGAGGTGATATGTCCATTCAATGATAAAAAAAAATGACGATAATAAAAATGTGATTTTCCTAATGTGAGTAATGGCGTATCCATTAACCTCCAAAATTTGGTCAAACAAAATTTAGTTTACCACACTCAAGATATTAATCCATAACCACATTAAATGAGTTCTATAATGAGTCTTATTTCCTTTGAAACTTTGATATAGGTTAGTAAGATAGTTTCCCTAGTTGTATTTTTGTTGACAATATGCTAGTTGTGAAGACTTTCAGTGGTGGCCCAAATATAAGAAGCGATCTATAAATACAAAGAGACACAATATATGAACAAGACATGAGATATCAACATCTTGAACTTTGGTGGTAAAATAAAGCTTAACAACATTATGGAGATAAGACAGTGGTATTGGTAAGATGTTTTCCAAGGAAGACAATGATTTTGGAGGAATTGGTTAATTAGACTTAGAAGAACATCAAATCATTTGTAGAAATATCGACATATCCTGATTCTAGTAAAAGGATTTTTGGTTTGAGTGTTTGAAATTGCCACTAAGGTATCTAAACTATCTTGCACCAATAGTGAAAGTGGGGATCTCCATCCCTATTCATGAATAAATGTCATATTAAATTCAAATGTCAAGTTGGACACTGAGGAGATTCTCCTAGTATGGTTTTTTATCACAATGCTACTATTGATTTTTTTGTTTGAAGAGGTACTCAAAAAACTGGGAATGTTGTACATGCCTTTTATGTAGTAGATTTAACTTTAGTAGGGTCCACTTACTATGACATGGCATGAAAGTGGGGATATCAATCCCTATTTTTGAATACATGTCATATTAAATTCAATGTCAAGTTAGACAACAATGAGATTCTCTTAGTATGGGTTTGTATCCCAGTAATGCTATTGATTTTTGGTTTGAAGAGGTGCTAAAAAAAATTGGTAATGTTGTACATGCCTTTTATGTATTAAGTTTAACTTTCATAGGATTCACATACTATGACATGGCACAAATCTTTGTAGCATTGGAAGTGAGCAAAGGTCTAAAAGAATTGATTGATATTAGAAGGGGATTTGATCTCTTTTGCATCACTCTATACTAAGAGTAGATTCCATGTAGGCTTGTACATTGCCACTAATATGGGAACCTTAATACATGATGTAATCACTTAAGTATTCAAAATAATTAGGCTTCAAGGAAGAATCCAAGAGACCGAGAGAGAAGGAGCTAGAAATAGTCAATGTCATGAGATCATGAGTAGAAAAGAGGATTTATGGGTTCAAATTAATTTAGATTGTCTTCAAGTAAGAACTATGGTATAAAATGATTCGAACTCATTAAATAAGTCTATGATCCAAACCTTGTTGCAACCAATGAAAATAATATAACAACATAATTTTCGGTGAGACTTATTAATCTCATTCTAATAATATAAGTTTTTTTTTGAAATTTTTCATTTTTGGGAAACCAGGAAATAAGGATTTGGTCAAACCCACCAAACCTCATACCTATACCTAAAATAACATAGATTTTGAGTGTTGGACAAGGACCAAAAAGGTTCCATTTCCAACCCTCTTACATATGATACTTTAGATGAAAAGGGTACATAGGACTCCAACACCTTGGAACCAATCAAATATAATTTAAGTCCTAGAAGCAAGAGGAATCTCCATTTTCCAAGAACAATGGAAAGGGTCTTAAATTGTTTTCAAGGGAAAATACCCAAATTCAATCAAAGGAAAAGGAAAGTTTTTATATATGTGACTAGAAAAGGAATCCTTTGAAGTTAGGTATGGGAAACAACTATGCTTAATTAGGGTGTTTAAGTTAAATTCCCTAGTCAAGGGTTCCATATGTTTTTTTAACCCTCAATTGTAAGGGGTTGACTAACACATTTAAGAAGTTGGTCATAAAGAGAGTAGTATGGGGTAGATCTCACATAAATGTATAAATGTAAACATAAACATAAATGTAAATGTAAATAGTTAACATGTAATGTTTAACATTTAACATTTTTAATCTCCGCCCTATTTAGAAATCAATCTAATTATTATTATTTATAAATACAAATATAAATTTAAAATATAAAGAGGTTTATGAACACTAAAAAAAATAGGTATGGTAAATAAATAAAAATATAAATAAACTCTAGGTATGGTAAATAAATAAATCATCTTTTAATATTTAGTCCATAAACCTCTCTATATTTATGAAGACTGAAACAAGAGATTTTATTTAGGTGAACCCTATGGGCCAAATACTATTTTAATACCATGGGCCAAATACCGTATTTATAAAAGAGGTATGGTAAATTAATAAAAATATAAATAAATGATATGTATGGTAAATAGATAATATTTTTTATATTTACTCCATAATTCATTTTATATTTACTAACACTAAAAAATGAGGTTTTATTTAGGTGAAGCCTATGGACCAAATAACATGGGCTATTTTTTTTTGTAAGCTTGCTAAGACTTAGATTTTCATGTATACATGTCCATTATTTACACCACACGTGCGAGGGTAGCACAAGATTCAAACCCAAGATCTCCGAGGATACTTCATTTCCACGACGGTCTGCGCTTGAGCTACCCCATGAGCACATGAGTCAAATTATTATTACTACATAAGCAAAAAAACATTTTTAACCCTAATTAATATTAATAAAAATAAAGATGGCACATGGTATTGACCCATCTTATTGAGAACCAATGGTATTGATCCATGGTATTCATGTGGAATGTAACCTATTTAAGCGGGGAATTAAATCGGCATAGATCCATCTTTACTTTCGATCTATATAGTGATATGCAAACTAGCATAGATTGAAAAAAGATTTGATCCCTATGGATAGATCCAGAGTGAAGATGGATCTATACTAGTTATCAACATCACTTTTGTGCCAAACTAAATCGGCTAGATCTAGATTGTGTCCACTTTGAATGTTTTACAAAACTGTATTTATCTGTATTCTATCCTGAATTTCTCACAAATAGTCTGCATAAAAGAGTTAATATTCTTTACAATTGGCTTTTACTAGACAAACACAACTTGAATATTTTATAGTTTAGATTGTGTGAAGTTTGAATGTTCCAAATAAACACGGTTTATTTGGATTCTTTACAGTTGGTTTTTGCTACGCAAACACAATATTTTTATTTTATGGTTTATATTCTTTATAGTTGGCTTTTATTAGACAAACACACCTTGAATATTTTATATGACAGATTTTTATTGCATAGTTTATATTTTTATAGTTGGTGTTTATTAGACAAACACAACTTGAATATTTTATATGACAAATAAAAACGAGAGGGCTTTCTGTAAATCCAAGTAAAATTTGTTAAACTTCATAATTTTAGGTGTCTTCGAGGTTTTTGATGGTGCTAATCCATTTCCACTCTCAAAAACATAATTCAAACACTACATCTATAAAAAAAAATTGATTTTTTTACACGAATTTTGACCACTTTTAACAGTGTCAGCAATTCCTCGTAGATATTTATATAGGACTTGTATAGTTGGAGTTTTGCACAAGGGAAGAAAGTAACAGCTTGGTTGAGAGTGATTAACAGGAATAGGTGCTCTCGCTGAGTCCTTAGATGGAAAGAAATATGGAAAGACTCGTTCGGTACAGTGATGATGCAAGAAGACACATATGAGTTTACCAATTCATGGAGAAGAACAGAGTGAAACAAATACCGCGGGAGGTGAAGCAGAAGCACAAGAAACTAGTGCATTGAATCCTGGAGAGCAGCACTCGCAATCTGGCGCAGCGGTATGGAAATGATGAACAGATCGTGGGCGCCAGGATTTGTAATTAACACACTCAATGATGAAGAGGGGCTGGCCCTAGCTGCAGCAACAGGGTTTGCAGTTGGCACATGCAATGATGGAATGTTGGCACAGGAAGCTGCAGAGCAACGATCGGGAGTTGTGGATCTCAATATTTGAGAGGGTATGCCCAGTTATTTAATTTGGCTGATCTGAGGCATGACCAAATCAAGGGATGCCTCCGATCAGCCAAATTAAATAACTGGGCATACGGCTCCCGATTATTCAGAGCCCAACTCCGGATGGTTTTCGGTCAGCTTGCTCTGCCAAGATAACATCCTTGCCTGCGCCGACTGCAAACCCTGTTGCTGCAATTAGGGCCGGCCGCTCTTGATCATTGAGTGTCCCAATTCTAGATCCTGGCGCACGAGATTGCACCGCTGCAACCTTTTCATCACTGCCCGTACCAATTCCAAATAAGGGTGCACCAGATTTTGCTGCCCTCCACCATTCTTGTGCTTTTCCTTCACCTCCGGCAATATTTGTTTCACTATATCGATCTTCACCCTGAATTGGAAAGTTGACATGCGCCCCCCTTGCACCATCACTGTACCGAACGCGTGCTTCCATTTTCCTGCTAATGGAAACTGCTGTTCCTTTCTCCCCTTCTGTGACCGTGTGTGCATACTCCAACTTTACAACCAAGAAAAAATGTTCCATGCAATCAAAACTATATGTTATAAATATATAAAAACTGCTTATAGCTGCAGCAACAGGGTTTGCAGGCAATGATGGAATCTTGCGAGAGCGGCCGTATGACCCCTTATTTAATTTGGATGAACTGAGGCGTTGGGATCCAATTGTGATAACAAATGATGAAGATGAAATAAGTGAAGAAGTAAGAGGGATTCATCCACGGATTCTTGAAGAGTAGATAGATGAGGAAGATGATAAATTAATTGAAATCATGTTGGAATATATGTGTGATAGTGTTGAAATAGATGAAATTACCGATGAAGAAGAAGCAGAAGGTTTGCATAGAAGGTTTGCATTTTGTCGAGGAAAATGACAATGAAAATGGCGATTGAAATCACTCTCTGCATCGTTTACCATGTTCCCATGTGTTTCACTTTGACTGCATTTGAAAGATATGCCAAACCAATTTGAAATACAGTCAAAGTGAAACCCGTGGGAACATGGTAAACGACGCAGAGTACGATTTCCATAGCCATTTTCATCGCCATCTTCCTCAGCAAAATGCAAACCTTCTATGCAAATAGCGCATGTTGGCTTCTCTGCTTCTTCTTCATGGGTAGCTTCATCTATTTCAACACGATCACACATATATTCCAACATCATTTCAATTAATTCATCATCTTCCTCATCTGTCTCAAGCTTCAAGAAACCGTGGATGAATCGCTCGCTCTTCTTCACTTATTTCATCTTCATCATCTGTTATCACAATTGGATCCCAACGGCTCAGTTCATCCAAATTAAATAAGCGGTCATACGGCCGCTCTCGCAAGATTCCATCATTGCCTGCAAACCCTATTTTACGCAACCTAAATCGAGCCTGGCACATGAGTGATGGTGATATTAACGGAAAATGAGGATTTTGAAATGGGTAAAACCCTACCTTAAACTCAATTCAATTTACTTACAAAAATATGTTTGCCCGGTGATAACAGTGACAGGGATAGAGAAGAAGGAATTTAGAAAATGTTTCATAAATAAAAAGGTGTATTATTTTTAGTATTTTAAAATATGGTTTAAATAAAAATAATTATTAAATTTTTGAATATGATAAACTATTAAACTTTTGAATATGACGAATCAAACTCATGATGAACCACCATATTCTAATAAATATTAACTATTTTATGCATACTATGTCTTAAGAGTGATGTTGATAACCAGTATAGATCTATTTTTAATCTTTATCTCTTGAGAGGGGTCAAATATTTTTTCACTCTAAGCTAGTTTTCATATGAGGATAATTGGTCCCTATGGCCGCTTAGTAGATCCATAGTAAAGATGGAACCATGCTTGTTTAATTCCCCCCTAAAAAAACTACATTCCACATGAATACCATGAGTCAATACCATTGGTTCTCAATACCATTGGTGAATACCATGTGCGATCTTTATTTTTATTAACATTAATATTATGATTAATAATGCTTTTTTTGCATGGTATTAATAATAATTTGGTCCATGGTATTTGGCCCATAGGCTTCACCTAAATAAAACATCATTTTTGAGTGTTCATAACTAGCAATTGCACCATATGTTGCAAAATAAAAGTGGTAAGGCAGTGGTAGTATATGACAAAAAAACAACTTACTCCTCTCCTAGAAATATTATGATTATTGTTAGAGCTTGATTTGTTATTTTCTTGGGCAGTTTGAGCTTCTTAATTTGAGTTAGATAAGCCAAAAAGGCTAGAGAGAAAAATAAAAAGGTCATGACTTTTGACAACTTTACACTAATAAAACTTGATCTAAAGTAGAATAAACATATTTGTTGTAGTAATCATCTCAACCATTTTCTTAAATCCCTAATAGATGAAGGTGTAACCTCTTCTCCATTTTTTATTTCAAAGACACAAATATCTATTTTTATAGGAACAAGCATGATCTTCAATCTTGGCCTCTTGTCGGCATATAGAACTAGTGGTTGGATGTTGATATGGCGACTTTCAAGCCTTGGAGGATGTTCCTCTTGTTGTTCATGATTATTGAGAAAAAGACACTTTCAGATTGCAACAATTTGATGCAAAACTCTTTTGCAAGGGCCATTTTTTAAAGACAAACACTAGAATACAAAAAACCATTTCTCTATCTATTAGGACCCCTCAACAATTATGTTACAAATATAGGCAACAACCCCTCAACAATTATATTACAAATATAGGCAACAATGTGCATATTTATCCCACAATCACTTGTTTGCCTACTTGAATTCAATTTCTAGATCATACAATTGGCTAGTCTTACTCTTCAACAATTATGTTACAAATATAGACAACAACCTCTCAACAATTATATTACAAATATAGAAAAAAATGTGCATATTTATCCCACGATCACTTGTTTGCCCACTAAAATTCAATTTCTAAATTATGCAACTGACTAGTCTTACTCTTAAGTAGTAAAAGAGTATACACAACAAAAATTTCTCAAAGCATAACAACATGATCAATCTAAATGGTGACACTATAAGTTTACAACACACTTTGGTTTCCCATGGACTATTTCATCTTGATGGATAACGTTCCCTCCTAACCATAACGAGGCGTCGTTTTGATTATTGTTCATGAATTTTATGGCTTAAAATGTATGACAATCAAGCTAACTATGACAGAATACGTATTTGGAAAATGTCCCCAGAACTGATGAAATGATACATCGATAAACTTTGTGCCATGTTCTTCCATTCTTTGGCATTGCAGTCCGTGTATTAAGAGGCATTTGGAATGGTTGTACTTAAAAAGGATGTGTGAGAATGATGAAACTCTGAGTATCCTATATACTTATTATGGATGATTTTAATTTTAATGCATAACAGAATGATTTTGTATAAAATTTACAATTTTCGAAAAATTAATTAAATTTCAGATTTATGAAAAATAATTATTTTACCTTTTACATTCTTGTACCTATATTCATCTTGAAACACTTAGATTTTTCAATTTCCTAGAAAATAGGGAATGAAATCATGTTTATATTCTACTCCAAATACAAGATCAAATATTGGAAGTTTAGGTTTTTCCAGTTTTCTAGATAAGAGGGGAATGACATTATGTTTTTCTTGTAAAAGAAAAGTATTTTTGTGGAGACAAAAGAGTTTAGGTTTAGTTTTTTTATACTTTTTATGTTGATTTTAGGTGGAATTAATTTTAAGAGTTTAGGTTTAGTTTTTTTATAATTTTTATGTTGATTTAAGTGGAATTAGTTTTAATGTCGGATAGGAAAAGAATCTAACCAGCTGTAAAAGGCTTTTATATAATTGTATGAAGTTTTTTCTAATCTAGATACTCATGAGCAAGTTCTCACTTTTAACATATCTTTATATTAATAAAATATTTCAAAAAATTTACCAAAAAACTATAAGTATCTTCAACACAATGCTGGTTGAACAATAAATATACTTAAAAACAAAGCATATTCAAAGCAATATTATGCAATTTTAGTCTTTTTGAAAAATTTGAAATAACTCATATTTTTCTAAAACACAAAAAATAATATATATAATTTTTTTTACCTGAAAAAAATATTCACAAATTAATTAGAAATTTAATAAACTTAATAAGTCATTGAAATGTCTTATTAACCTATTTAAAGTATTATGGTATTTTGGTTTTTAAAATGCTTTTACATGTATTTAGTGCTAAATTATACAGTGCTAAGTATGCTATGCCTAATAAGTTCATAGTTAATATTCTAACTTAGAAGTCAACAATCTTTGTCTGTGTCTCCATTGATGTATTGTAGTATTAAGAGTGTTGATGTTCATGGCATGTTTTGACTAAAATTAACCAGAAATTTTACCATGTGGAAATCACCGTTGAAACTGGCGTGTTGCAAATCTAATCACTCACCCTATCGAAGTTGCAAGAACAAATGATGCTTATTGTTATAGATTTCCATGGTTTCTTTGGACTTTTCATTCAGGCCAACAGAGCTTTTGGAAATATCTTTCTTGGCATTGTATGCTTTTCGTTTGACATTTATTTTTTAAGGAGCTGTTTATTACAACAAGGATAATACTTGCTATTCATGTAGTATATTTTAATTTACAAATATGATGCAAGAGCTAAGGGAGGTCATGGCTGGAGTGTTTGTCTTTGCAAACAGAATGAGTTTCAGTTAGTTTTTTTTTATTATTATTTAAATTTCTAGTGACGGCATTTAGGACCTTATGTCTCAACCCACTATTTGTTTTTGTTTACGTTCTTTTTATTTTTGTTTAAAAGTTACTTTTTTAGTATAGTTAAGAAAGAATAGTTATCAAAGAATAACTAAATGTCACAGTTCAATAACTGTAGACTGATCTATACAAAAAAGGAGGAAACAGCTACTGTAATCATCATCATAGTACTAAATAGAAACAAGCATGAAATCATTTTGAAGAAAAACAAGAAAGTCAGAATCCATATATTGCACCCTAATTATTTTCTTCCTAACTTGACAAAGATCATTTATCCATTTTATAACGAAGAGAGAGAATGAATAACTAACTCAGGAGCAAAAAAAGTACGCGGACAGGTTCAACAAAACAACGGAGTGAGCTTGAAACAGAATCAAGTAAATCATTGTCAACGAAATATACAAATCCCTACAGGTACCCATAGAACTCATAACCTTTCCCTTTACTATTTAATTATAGAAAAGAAATCAGTGTGTAAATATATATCGATATCGAATACCTACACTCCAAGATACAACTGCCCAAAAATATGGCTAAGTTACAGAATAGAGGTCCTGTACAATAGTGCCAAACAAAACTTTGAGTTTCGCACAGGACCAACATGAACACAGTCTCCTAAAAACATAAATATAGTCGCAAGTCCAACAACAAATTGGAGACATAAATTACAGGCTACGGAAAAGGGAGGCCGAAGCCACTGCCCTCGAAAATAGACCAAGCAAGAAGCATAACCCTTCAAACAAATCGACAGAGAAACAACAAGGTGCGAACCTACCTAATAGTTGCGTAGGTGTCAGGGCACACGACCAGCCAACAGTTAGCCCAGCTCCATTTCGTGTCACAACCACCAAAAAAAAGCCATCAACAACCAAGAGATGGAGTCATGAAACAAGAAAACTGAAGACAGAGCCAAGGGTTAGGGAGGGCTCACTTACCAGAGCCGAGTTTTGTTAATGGAGGAAGGAAGCTGTGGGCCAAGGCCATAGTCGCAGAGTGTCCACTGCTTTCCAGGAGCAAGAACAGTCAATGATAGTCGAAAATGAGGCATAATGTTAAAACATGGAGGGAGAGAGCTTACCTTTGTTTAGATCCTCTTAGAATAACACTGAGAGT
Source organism: Pinus taeda (assembly GCA_000404065.3). NCBI lineage: Eukaryota > Viridiplantae > Streptophyta > Pinopsida > Pinales > Pinaceae > Pinus > Pinus taeda. The sequence goes on from APFE031532027.1 coordinate 12,530, forward strand.
CAAGCTGCCCCACAACCATGACCTACAAGAAAAAAACAAAATTTACAGTTAAACAAAGAGGTGGACATTTGGAAACTAGTAGCATAATCGAAACCAGAGAACAACAAGGACCCAAGACCATAATGAGAGAAGAATAAACAGAAACCCACGACTTATACCACAGGTCCTAAAACTTCAGAACAGGGTGCAGAACAGGGTATATTGTCGAGTGTGTAAGCAAAACCCTGAGGAGTAGTGACTTGAGATAGAGTGGAAACACTCACCTTGATGGCGCAACAGAAGACTGGAGCAATAGCGGAATGAGGCGAGCTAAGGTTTCTTGGGTACAGTAGGAGGCGGGAGGAGCGAGCCCCAAGACTAGGACACTTGTCCTCAAATCAATCAAATCATAGTGCCGAGCCTTAAAACCACACATTGAAAGAAATCATCCACAAAATCCAAATAAATGATATGCCGTAGGTAATGAGGGTAGGGTCCCATCAATTTTTGGCATCAAAGCAAGTTAGATTAATTTGTTTTTATCTTATATAATGGAAGTCGAAAGAAGAGGTCAGGGAGGAGCTATTCAAAGAGTAGTAGATGAAGGATTGAGGGAAGAGATTAGGATCCTCAATGCCCACTTGGCAACAATGGAAGAAGGAAGAAGAAGAGATTTGGACGTAGGAGATGTCAGTGAGGAAGAAGTTGGAGTTACGACAGATGGATCAAATGAGGAAGGACTTGAAATCAGATTGTTAAGGTCAGTTTTATTGGCTAGCAGTAAACGAAAGCCCAAGATTTCAAACTATGATGGAAATTTGTCCACAAAAGTGCTGTTGGACTGGATTGGTGAGTTAGACAAATACTTCAAATGTGAGGAAATCAACGCAGATAGAAAAGTTAAATTCACTGCCACTAATTTGAAAGGACATGCAGCCTTATGGTGGGATAGTGTCCAAGTAGGGGGGATAAGATTAAATAAGTTACCCATTAAAAAGTGGGCCAGAATGGTTGCCAAAATGAAGGGTAAGTTTTTGCCCAAAGATTACCACATTTCTCTGTATCGGCAGGTGTAGAATTTGAAACAGAGAGGAATGACAGTGAAAGAATATACTGAGGAATTTTATTGGGTGAATCTGAGAGTAGTTTACATTGAAGACACCCCAAAAAAGACAACAAGGTTTGTCAATGGCCTAAGGCTGGAGATATTAGACGAGATAAATACTCTTTCGCCAAAAATCATAGAGGAAGGAAGCAGAATGCCAGAAGAGGACGTGTAAAGGACAATCCTTTGGCAGAGGAAGGATTGCCAACAACAGTGAGGAAGGCAGCAGTTCAAAGACCTCAGGGACAACATAAAGGGAAGGTAGCACAAGGGGATGAAGGCCATCCCAAAGAGGAAGGGGTAATGGCAGAGGCAGAGGGGTTGCCTACCAGTGTTACAAGTGCCACAAGTGGGGGCACAGGTCCTTTGAGTGTCCAGAAGGTGAACAGACTGGACAAAGAGGAGCATATGTTGCTCAAACAGAGGAAGCAGAAACACCACCGCAAGAGGTAGACAATGTACCAGAGACAGGAGAGGCCTTAGTCTTAAATAAGGTACCATTGAAACCGATAAAGGAGACAATTGAACAAACCCAGAGAAAGGCATTATTCCAAATTGTGTGAAAGTCACATGGAAAATTTTGTAAACTGATTATAGACTGTGGAAGCACTGATAATCTAGTTGCAACAGAGATGTAGGAGAAATTGGGTTTGAAAAGGTTGAAGCACCCAACTCCCTACATGGTGTCTTGGTTACAAAAAGGACATCAAATACTAGTTGATGAGCAGTGTGAGGTGGAGTTCTATATCAGCAAGTATAGGGACAAGGTGATTTGTGACATCATGCCCATGGATGTGTGTCATATTATGCTAGGTAGACCATGGCAGTATGACAGAAAACTTGTTCATGACAGAAAAAAAAATTGTTACAAGTTTGTCAGGGATGGGATTAAGCATACCCTAGTACCCATCAAGGAAGAAGAAACAACAGAAACTAGTGGGACAAAAGAGCTACTCATAGGAGGAAAAGAATTTTTAAAACAGATTGAAGATAATGAGATAAAGTATGTCGTTCTAAGGAGAACGAGAACAATGTTGTTGCACAGTGAAATTTCTGGCTTACCTGAAGAAATCCAGGATTTGTTGCAGGAATTCAGCGACATTGTGGTGGTTGATTTACTGGATAAATTACCACCAAAGCAAAGTATTAGTCATCGCATAGATTTCATCCCTGGAGCTAGTTTACCAAACAAAGTTGCTTACTAGATGAGTCCTAAGGACAACGAAGAAATTAGGAAGTAGGTACACGAATTGTTGGACAAAGGATTGATACGGGAAAGTTTAAGTCATTGTGTAGTTTCGACAGTTTTAGCTCCCAAGAAAGGAGGCGAGTGGCAGATGTGTACAGATTCAAGAGAAATAAATAAAATTACTATCAGGTACAAGTTTCCATTGCCACGAATGGATGACATGATGGACTGCTTGAGTGGAGCAACATATTTTTCGAAGATAGATCTAAAGAGAGGATACCACCAGATTAGAATAAGAGAAGGGGATGAATGGAAAACATCTTTCAAAACCAATGAAGGTCTATATGAATGGCTGGTGATGCCATTTGGATTGAGTAACGCCCCTAGCACCTTCATGCGCCTAATGAACGAGATGTTGAAGGAGTTCATTGGAAAATTCGTGATTGTATATCTTGATGATAAACTGAGTTTTAGCAAAACCAAGGAAGAACATTTTCGACACGTTAGATATGTTTTGGAGAAGTTACAGTAGAAGGAGTTAGTTTATTTGGGTTTTGTGATTGTAGAAAATGAGCTGAAAATGGACCTAGAAAAATTTGTAGCTATAATCAGCTAGCCATCCCCTAAGAGTTTGTTCGAAGTTTGAAGTTTTCACGGGTTGGTAAGTTTCTATCGAAAGTTTATAAAGAATTTTAGTGGAATCTGTGCACCCATGTTGGATACCATCAAGAAGGCAAGTCAACATTTCCATTGGACTGAAGCTGCAAAGAAGAGCTTCCAAATATTGAAGAAGAAGATCACTGAAAAACCGATTTTGAGGTTTCCTAATAAAAAAGAAATAATTGTGTATTATATCGATATGAAATACCTATAGTCCAAGATACAGCTGCCCAAAAATACTACTAAGTTATAGGATAGAGGTCATGTACAATAGTGCCAAACAAAACTTTGAGTTTCCAACTTGACCAACATGAGCACAGTCTCCGAAAAACATAAATACAGTTGCATATACAACAATAGCCTGAAGGCATAAATTACAGGCTACAAACTAGGGAGGCCGAAGCCACTACCCTCGAAAATAGACCAAGCAAGAAGCATAACCCTTTAAACAAATCGACAAAGGAACAACAAGGTACGACCCTACCCGATACTTGTGTATTTGTTAGGGCACACAACCAGCCAACAATGAGCCCAGCTCCATTTCCTGTCACGACCACCCAAACGAAGCCATCAACAACCAAGAGACAGAGTTGCAAAACAAGAAAATCGAAGATAGAGCCAAGGGTTAGGGAAAGCTCACTTACCAGAGACAAGTTTTGCTAACAGAGGAAGGAAGCTGTGAGCCAAGGCCACAGTGGCAGAGTGCCCACTACTTGCCTGGAGCAAGAACAGTCAACGATAGTCGAAAACGAGGCAGAATGTTAAGACATGGAGGGAGAGAGCTTACCTCTATTTAGATCCTCTTGGAATAACATTGAGAGTCGAGCTGCCCCACAACCATGACCTATAGAAAAAAACCAAATTTACAGTCAAACAACGAGGCGAACATCTAAAAACTAGTAGCATAATCGAATCCAGAGAACAACAAAGACCCAAGGCCATAACCAAAGTCGAATAAACAGAAACCCACGATTGAGACCAGGGATCTTGAAACTTCAGAATAGGGTGCAGAATAGAGGACATTGTCGAGTGTGTAAGCGAAACCCTGAGGAGTAGCGACCTGAGACACAGCGGAAACACTCACCAGAGCAATAGTGGAATGAGGCGAGCTAGAGTTTCTTGGGTACAGGAAGAGGCGGGAGGAGCGAGCCCCAAGACTAGGACACTTGTCCTCAAATCAATCAGACCACAGTACCGTGCCTTAAAACCACACATCAAAACAAATCATCCATGAAATCCAAATAAATGATATGTAATAGGTAGTTAGGGTAGGGTCCCATTAAAATATGTTTACTACAGTACTGAAATTTATGAAAATTATTATAGAGGTTTTGGAAATATCTGTTTTGGTGCATCATATCCATTGTTATCGAAACCTAATTTAACATTTTCCAAGTTGAATGTGGGTTAAATTAATCAATACATGAAGTTTTTCCTCGAAAAAATCAAGTATAACTTCTGGAATATTCCTTCAGACTCCTCCATCAATACTCTACTCCAACATTGAAATTTAGGAAAACTACTGTGAAGGTTTTGGAAATATCTGTCTTGGTGCAGCATAACGATTGTTATCGAACCTAATTTAACATTTTCCAAGTTAAACATGGGTTAGATTAATCAATACTGGAAGCTTTGCCTCCAAGAAATCAAGAATAACTTCTGGAATATGCCTTCATACTCGGTCAATACTTAAAACTCATATTTCAAATAAGGATTCCTGTAGGCCATAGCAATTGTTAATGTTCGATGATTATCACATTATTTTATATCAAGAGATGAAAAATCATTGCATTCCCATTTTGGGAATGGAGGAAATAGTTAGGATAGTGGGAATTCTTGCCGAGGGAGGGTTCTTACTAAAGTCCAGGTGACTTAGTATTTCCCAGTGAAGTATTTATGGTTATATTTCAAACAGGGGGAGGGGATATTTACATAAGGGGATTATCTACATAGTTTTAGTATGGGGATAGGGAAAATATAGGGAGTTAAATAATAATGTCAGTAGTTAATATGGCGATGGCAAGAAAGTGCTAAGTTTCAGAAATCTTAGGCTTGAAAAGGGGAGATAGAACCTTATAGAGATAGTATGGATTCTACTTGATATCTCTTAGTTTCATCATTTTCATGTCATTAGCTTGGGCGAAGACCTGCCTGTTCTGAGCTCTTTCACATAAAACTGCCTGGTGATTGT
>APFE031532039.1:0-169026 GCA_000404065.3 Pinus taeda
GGCGAATAAATAACCCACGCTGCGGAAGAGATATTCCGTGTTGGAAAATTGACTAAGTGTTGAAGTAGGCGTAGACGATGTACTCTAGTATTGGTGAAAAGAAAAAGTACGGCGTTGTCACACTCGCCTATGTGTGGTTAAAAGACTACCACTGACATAGGGGCTTGATAGGTGGTATCAAAGCCCACTTTCCGCATGGCTTTGATTTGAAGATTGAAAATTGTGAAGCAGGGATACAACGACAAGGCTATAGTTAGTATTGAAGCTTTAGAACTTTGATCTAAGGAAAAGTGAAGCAGGTGGTGAAGAATTCAGCTTGGGCCAAGCTAAACGAAGGAAGATGGGAGAAGAAGCTTTTCAAAAGCTTAATCACATGACAGGTTATTGAAAGAACAAGAAACAACAACACTACAAGGCTCTTGTGCAAGAGTGGGAACTCTTGGGGCACATTGGAGATGGGATAGTGAAGGTGTGGAAGGACTTGGATAGTCTTCATGGTAGGTCTGCTGAATTTGATGAACTTGATGAGAAGATACAACAAAGTGACTGAAAACTCCAAGAACTCATAGAGGAATGCGTTCACTTAAGGGAGAGAAGTACGATGTTGCAGGCTAAAGTCATGGGACTTGAGGATGAGATCAAGAGGGTTTCTCTTGATCGTAAACTAGTTGTTATAGAAGAAGTTGAGCTTGATTACACTGACAAACTTGAAGCTTATTACCGAGCCATGAAACATGATATGCAGATGGTTGGGTCACTTCGAGTGGAGGAGGTCAATGTGTGCCAACTAGCTAGGTGCACTTGAACTGGGTATGATGAGGGAGAAGCTTGATGGAACTCAAGGTAGACCAGAATTGGATTGCTAGATGAAATGTAAGGGGAGATTGCATACCTTAAAGGACAGTCAAATCAAAACGCAAATTGAAAGACCCCTATGAGGTCGAATTGTTGAAGAAGGTTGTTGAGGTAAGACGCAAGATAAAGCCTACAAAGGATGGAGATTCCTTGAGACTGGGTTTTGTGTAGGTAACCGTACATGGCAAGAAGTTTTCTGCATTGGTTGATACGAGAGCTACACATAGTTTCCTTAGCAGGAAGGCAACAACATCTTTTGGGAAGAAAGTTGAAGTGGAAAGGGAGTTGAGTGATTTCAAAGCTATAAAATCTACCATGAAGGTTGTGGCAGGGGTTTTGAAGAACACACAATTGAGAGTGGGTTTGTGGTTAGGAAGGTTGGATTTGAGGGTGATTGATATGGATGATCATGCTATGGTGCTGGGGCAAGACTTCTTGATAGTTGCAGAAACCATACCTATGGTGGATTGTTATATACTTTTGATTACAACTGGAGGACAGACCATGATTGTTCCGATGACAAGAAAGAGTCACTTGGGATATCAACCAAGGATTGCTTCGACGACTTTGTATCCAAAGGACCCAGATGTGAAGCATGATTATGTGGAGCAAAGGGATCTTGGATGTATACTAAAGCAATGAAGGAGAAGAGGATGATTGATTTTGTAGTGAGATTTAGGAAGAAAGCTGAAGGTGGAAGGGCAGTTCCACACATCTTGCGGAGTATGACAGGTGTATCTTCTACTGAAAGACTTCACCATGTAGTTGTTGATGACAATGGAAGTCCAAGTACTTATTGTAACATAGTAGTTGGGGAAGGGTATGCAGGTAGAGATCCAACTGGCATTATGGACTTTTGTAGGTATGTTACGGGCATATATGACTTTCAGTTGATGAAGGACAAGCTTGGGAAGCTTGGATGTACACATGAGGAGATTTTTGTTGTGCATGACTACTTGAGGATGTAGCATCAATCTGATACATAGGTGGATGAGAACCAGGGAGGAAACTTCCTAGCCCTTATTATACGATAGACCTTTGGAGGTGGGTGTGTGTATGCCTTAATGATAAGGAGGATTGCACCACCCTAACAAAGGGGCATTTGGGGATGAGGCCTCTCTTCTACACATTATGAGGATGCTTGGATGGATGTGGCTGTTGGAACATCGCCAAGAGCATCATAGGGACATTAGCATTGATAACAACGTGTTGCAAGTGAGATGATGAATTACTTCATGGACCTAAGCATGGCTTATATTACACTTTGAATGGATTCTTGATTGAGTTGAGATTGTGAAAGGATGCTAGAGAAACGACCAACTGTGGCATGAGGAGGAGCATTCTCGTGGATTTGGATGTGACAATTAGACTAATCACTTGACTAGTTCGAGCCATGGGGGCTAGCATTACACTGAGTTTTGTTAGATATATATCAAGGGATGACCAAGATATGTTGCGTTGGGATGGATTCTCATGGAAAAAAATTCACATGATGATGACACATGATGAGTTGACATGATATGTGTTGCAGTGATGACATGTAGCTTGAGTTGGAGGGGCCAGCATTTTCAAAGTGGAGCAACATGGAGGTTGCAACAGATGTGGTTGATGATCATGGATTGGGGAAACTTTCCCGATTTTTGGAGATATAGACCTTGATGGAGGTTTATGCGATGACGAGTAGATTTGGGTAGCATGGAAAGTGGATGTTGGAGCTAGCGACACTTTGCGAAGATTGATGATGATGGTGTTGTCGAGGATGACAACATTTATAGAGTGGTGGAGGATGTTAGGGCCTTGCGTTGGCGAGCACCTGAGAGAGTCAAAAAATCGATGATCGCAGTTAAAGGAGACTCAGAGGTGAATTTTGGGAAGTTTGACGAGTTGTGCGATGGGAGAGTGCGACCTATGGACCGAGTTGAGATATTGGACATGAGGGCAACCAAAGTATGAAGGTTGAGCGAGCAGGTGGATAGGCCGACCGAGCAACAACTCTTATATGATGGATCAACATTCGATATGGTTGGCTAGATGCATGGGCAGGCTGACCTGAAAGATGGACCGATATACATATATGCAAGCTAACCTCTAGATGAAACGTTGGGTGGACCTTCAATTAAACGAAGGGCTGCGATGATTGAGAAGATGACACGACGGTGGCATGGATATATATAGGAGGATATTTTGATGGCATTTGGACATACGAAATTGGATCTCATATATCGCAGAAACGAAAGAGCGAAGGGGACCAAGCGAAGAACAATGAAGGGGAGCCATGAAGCAGCAAGGGCTGAGAGCCGAAGATTGTAGAAAGGTCGGGTCAAGCCGTAGGACAGGTTTGATAGGTGAGCTAAGTCGAGCAGGCAAGATCACAGGGCGTGCGGGTCATGCACCCTCATTGATGGTCAAAGCTGAATGAGTAACACGATTTCGGTTGGAGGTCTGAACGAGTATTGTGGCACGAGCCCTGGTGGTGCTGCAGTAGTGTAGGCTGTGCGCTAAGGCACAAAGGCCACATGATAGTTCTACACAATGACCGAGTGAGTTGAGCAGAATTCCGGCAGCGCTGAACGAGGTAGTTATGATTTCAACAGGGCTGAAGTTGGGGTTTCCGACAGTGTGGGCAATGGCAACAACAACTGCATGGTTGGGGAACGATTTTGGTAATTTGTCTAAGTGTGCAGGCCGAATGGTTGGATGCACGACTTAGCTATAAAATATTGTATACTTGTAGTATATTGAAGTTTATTTATAAACTGATTGGGCAAAATTTATGAGAGTTTCCACTCCCAAGTACTTGTGATGTTGATTTAATTTCCATTGCATAAGAAGATAATTGCTGATAATTTATTCTGTTGCATTATTATGAACACTTGTTTGGAAAATTGACTAAGTGTTGAAGTAGGCGTAGATCGTATACTCTAGTATTGGTGAAAAGAAAAAGTACGGCGGTGCCACACCCATCTATGTGTGGTTGAAAGACTACCACTGGGATAGGGGCCTAACATAATGCATAATAGAGGGTAAAATTTCCAAATATAAATGGACCAGAGATGACAATGTCTCAATTCTATTAGACATAATCGAAGTAACCACCATTTAAAACAAACAGTAGCAAATCGTATATCCAAAAATATTAGCAATGAGAGATAAAATATATTCGCCACATGCATACCAAACACAGGAAGTCAAACTAGCTAGTATAATAGCTTAAAGAACCATATTGTCATCCAGTGATATGCAAGGCATAAGAATTCTCAACCTTGGAGGATGAGGGAATCCTCTACAATGATGATGTTGTCTACCAGCAAAGTGAAATTTATCCAGCCCCTCACAGCCAAAATACCAGTGTTCGATAAGGCATTTAGAGTGCAATTATGTTCCCGATGGATGTGCAGTAAGGATATGTGCTGGAAGGACCTCCTAAGAAAATCTATGTGGCGGAACCATCCTTGTAGATGTGGTTGATAAGAGTCAGTGAGTCCCCCAGAATCGGAATGCTTTGAATGTCTAGAAATCTAGCAAACCATAATAAACCCCATAGAGAGATGGATTCAACCCGCATGTTTGTACCATTTCCCCCTCACTAGAATATTTTATATTATTGTTCTGAATTTATGCAAAGCCACACCCCACATCCACGTGAGCCTCCTTGTGCAACTCCATCAAAGTATCAAGTAGGGTAGGAGATGTGTGGAGCAATTTTCTTGGAAACAATTGCTTTTACCAATGTCTGCTTCTGCATTGAGGGCATCATCCATAAAACAATTTTGTTGACAATACGATTTATACTAAGAGGCAAGTCTTCAATTATGATGGAATTCCTGACCTAAATATTTCCCAAAACATAACAAGAGGAATGGCCCTTTGTTCCTTATTTCTCCTCTCCACCATAATAGAAAAGCATCTATAGAGTCATGAATTGTGGAAAGGTAAATAAGTTTAAGATACAGGACCATACTTGCGCAATGATTAGACAATCCAACAGGAGGTGATAATTGGATTCCACTGCTCTCTTGCAAAGCACACAGTGACCGGGTCCATATATACCCCTTTTCATTAATTTCTCCCAAGTTAGAGTTCTATTCTTCCAAGCAAGCCATGCATATAATATAATCTTGTAAGGGACCTGTGTGTTCCAAAATATGTTGAACCAACTTATGTGTTGAAGATTATATGAGATAGCACAAATGAAAAGGTATGTATCAACCACTGATATGGACCCTTGGTGTGATAGGCCGTCCCACATAATCTGGTCGCCTTCATCATTTTTACATATGCCAAAACTATGAAATGCTTCAGTATAACTATCCCATGTTACAACAAAGGCGCTTTTCAAACCGATATCCTTCACTTGCTTCCAAACTAGGAAGCTTCCGTTCTATGAATTAATCACTTGTGCTAGGTAAATTATCCCCTTTTAGTATCAAGGCATAACAGGTCAAACCAAAGACCCTAAGATACTTTATCGAAGGAATGTGGTCATACCATATTTCATAAGGAATCTTGTTTCTAATAGAATTAGATGGACATCTATTCTTTACATACACAACACATAGAACTGCATCAACCCAAAACATCAGTTTTACATTCTTGAAAAACATCATGGAACATACCATATTTAAGATTGTCTTGTTCATTTTTTCAGCTACTTTGTTCTGTTGGGGATTATAAGGCACAATTGTTTGATGTTTGATCCCATGTTGGCGAAGATAGTTTTCAAATTCATTTGAAGTGTATTCTTTTCCATTATCAGTGTGAATAGAGCCAATGTGAGATTATGCATCATTTTCAATCCATATATGAAAGTTCTTGAATGTTTGAAAATAATTAGATTTTTTCTTCAATAAATAAATCCAACACATTCTGGTGTAGTCATAAAAAAATGTCATCATACGTTTATTTCCATTTGTTGAAGGAACAAGCATTGGACCGCATAAATCTGAATGAATGAGTTCAAGTTTTCTATGTGCTCTGGAATGTGAATCATGAAAATATTGTTTGTTATGCTTTCCTAGAATACAAGCTTCACATTGCTTAAGTTTCCTAGGAATTGTAGGCAAACCAGTAACACTATTGTTCTTCAACGAGTGAAGGTTGTCATAGTTCAAGTGTCCAAATGTAGCATGCCATAAAATACTTGATGGAAATGTACCTTCATCATAATGAGAACTGTATGAGAAATTTTGTGCACAAGCAGAAGTACCTTGCAGCTTCAGAAGTCTTTCTTCTTCTATCCCTGTCATGACAAGTGAGTGATCTAATGCTTTTTTCACCTCAACCTTGCCATCAAACATATGAATGGAGTGTCCTCAACTGTGGGAGATATAAAACATCATGTAGAAGAAAGTCTAGAAGACCAGGAAATTTGAGCCTGATTGTGCCAAGCCTTGATGGCTTGAGTTTTGATTTATTTGCAAAATATACTGCTCCATCAACATTGTCAGTAAATTCTTTAAAAATTCTCTTCTAAAAGTCATGTGGGAAGTTGCTCTTAAATAAAGTAACCAATCATTTTTTCAAGAAGCAAGTGAAGCATTAAACAAGTCTTCTGTTAATCCAATATTACAATGTGCCACGACATAGTGAGCGGATTCAGGTGCTTTACCTTTCCCTTTGTCATTGGTTTTACCTTTGGCTTGATTTCTTTCCTGCTAAATTATGTCCCAAGGAAACTTACATTTAGATGCATGATGTCCATCTCTATTTCAACGTATGAAATGAAGATCGTACTTTTCTCCTTGAGAATGCCTGCCCCCCTGTCTCTGAAATTTCTTCTTCATCTTCCTCTTCGACCACATCTTCCTCTAGAAGAATCTTGAACATGATTCTTCTCTCTATGTGTAAGACACACAACTTCTTCAGAAGACTAAGGAGTTGTCTTCTTCCCAAAATCATTCTCTCTCTCAACAAATTTCTTCACAAGAGAATCAAAGGTAATCTCTTTGAGCTTTCCATTTGCTTGCAATGACTAAAGATAATTTGAATAAGTGGGATAAAGTGCCTTGACAAAAGCTATAAAAGGAATGTCTAGTTCAACATCGATGACTTTGATATCATGCTTATTAGATCTTACTTGTGATGCCAAAGCAAGTGGATCATCATTTTTTAATTCAAGACTGAACAATTTAATCATCGATTGGACAACTTCAAGTTTAGAGTGTGAGTCATAGAGTTCCTTCAACTTCTGTATGGCTTCAAAAGCATTTGAAAATGGTGAAATATGGCGACTCACCTCTTCATTTACAGATGGTGCAATCAATGCATAGGTCTTGTTTTTATTGTTTTCCCAAATGACGAATTCCTTGTCTAAGGTGGCCTTTGTAGGTTCATTATCTCCTCCTCCTACACAAACTCCTTTCCATAGCTCAATGAAAATGAGAGCGTGTTTTATCTTCTGCAACCATTTTAGATAACTCTTTTTTCTAGAAAGAAATAATTCAACTATAGAGATCAATGAATGCATTTAAAAATGTTTATCGTGTAAAAAATTGCTCTTCTGTTGGCAAAAAAAAATTTGCACTTACTGTGTAAAAACAAACCTACGTTGTAATAACAATATTGTAAAAATATAATTCTGATCTGTATATATCAGAAGTATATTTGGAGAAGGGATTATATGAAGAAGGTCATATATGGCTAGGGTGTTATATGGAGACGAGTTGTATGGGGAGGGGTTATTCAACAACGCATAATCTGGAGTATATTTACAAAGGAACTAGACAATGATGGTATATGGTATATGGTGGACAATGTTATTAATGCTATCAATGTAATGGACCAGCGGTATGATGTTATATACCATTCAATGGAAGGCAATTTCCTCGCATAATTTGAAACACAATAAAATCCAAAAAATACTACGCCAAAAAACTATACTCATGCGCAACAACATTTATTAAATGAGTTATAAATGATTATAGACATCAATCCATTTTAAGTTGTTAAAATTATTAAAGAAAAAAAATAATTAAACCAATCTAGATCTTCCTTAATTCTAGATCTACTGCGCAAATTTCTTTTTTTGGAATGAAAATAAATTTGATATCAATCTTAACTCCAGATCTACCAAGTACCTAGAGGGATCAAATCTCTCTCTTGAGGTGCAAACCTATTTTTTTGAGTGAAAACATATTTGATTTCTATGAGCTTAGTAGATCTAGAGTTAAGATGGATCTATTAATTATTAGTCTTTAGATAGACCACATTAGAGAAGAATATCATGGGAAAAAACCATGGGTTATGAATAACATGGAAAAAACCATGGGTTGGAGTTCGAAAATGTTAAATAAGGAATTAAAACATATCTACCATATGTCTTTTATTTATTTATTTATTATTTTATTTTATTTTGACTAAGTCAAAATGTTAAACATTACAATATCACTACAATACTAGTTGAAGATCACCTATCGAAGAAATTATAACTTTATGTAAACTAATAATAATAAATTATTAATATTCTTAACCATGGATATTCACCCCTACTTTACCACAGATATTATTAACTCGTAAATAGGCTCTGTTACAATACCATGACTTATCAATGCCACATTGCCAAAAAAATATAACTTATTTCACAATCAAAATATTTTATAACAATATAAAAAGATTCTTAACCATTGATATCCACCCCCACTTTGTCATTGATATTATGAACTTATGAATAGGCTTTGTTACAATACCATGGGCTAACACCATGACTTATCAATAACACATGCCAAAAAACAATAACTTATTTCACAATCAAAATATTTTATAAAAATATGACAAGATTCTTAAGCATTATTCACCCTCACTTTACCATGGATATGATTAATTTGTAATATGCTTTGTTACAATACCATGGCTTATCAATACCACATACCCAAAAACGATAACATATTTCACATTTTCACAATAAAAATGTTTTATTTTAATTTAATTTTATAACATTTTTTCAATTGAAGCTAAAAGGAAAAATGTTATAATTACTTTTGAGATAATCCACACCCTCTAAGGACCACTAAAAATATTCACATAGAAATTATATTAAGGTTTTAATAAAATTAAAAATGAGAATACTTTTATATTTAAAGTTGTGAGATGTATATAATATAAATGATATTATTAAGAACCAACATAGATCCATCTTAACTAAGGATCTAAGTGATTAAGCAAAGTGCACTAACAATAATAGAGGAAAGATAATGCATGTTTTTTTTGTAAGTTTTAATTATTGTATTTTTTCTTTGACATTATTGATGCAACAAATATATGTTTACTATTTTACAACTAATGAGTTTTTGTTTTGTTTTTTATTTATTTGTTTTTTAGATACTTTCTTAAACACAATACAATGGGATCAAATTTAAGAGAGAGGGGAAGGCCGAGAAGGAGATAGTGACAAAGCTGAGAGGAAAGAAAAAAACATAGAGAGATAAAGGCGGAGAGAGAGAGAGAGAGGGAGTAACAAGGGAGAGATGGAGAGAGGAGAGGCGGGGAGAGAGATAGGGATAGGAGGGTAAGAGAAATAGAGAGAGGGAGACACAAGGATGGAGGGGAGAGGGAGGGAAATAGTAACAAAGTTCGAGAGAGAGAGAGAGAGATGGGGGGAAGAGACAGAGGAAGGTGGGAGAGAAAGGGAGAGAGAGGACTCAAAAGAGAAGGAGAGAGAGATGGACGAGGGGGAGGCAAAGGGAAGGAATAAAAAAGACATAGAGGGAGTTAGGTGGAGAGAGGGAGGGAGTGAAAAGGGTTCAATGGAGAGAGAGTGAGGGAGAGGGGAGAGTGGGGCCAAGAGAGAGAGAGAGAAGGAGAGAAAGGGGAGAGAGAGAGAGAGAAAGGGAAGAGAGAGAGAGGGAGAGGAAGAGATACAAATATAGATATTATATAGTATTATATAACTAGCCTATATTCATCTTAACCCCAGATCTATCAAGGTTCGAGAGGGATCAAATCTCTCTAGGTTCAAATATTTCCTCAAATTTTACACTCAAAAAAGAGGTTTGCACCTCGAGAGATTGGATCCCTCTAGGTGCTTGATAGATTAGGGGTTAAGATGGATCTAGGCTGGTTACTATACAAGTTAAACATATATTTTTAGTGTTACTAGTAAGAATAATAATTGTGTGTATGAATATAAAAGGTCAGTATTTTTTATTTAAAATAGATTTTTGTTAGACTCTAGTAAATATGGTAATAAATATGTTATTTGTTATTTTGTTTTTAAATTGGAAGTGGAAATGAACCATTATGATGCATTAAAATTGAAAGTTGTAGTGAAGACGGACATTAATGAGGGAGATGCAAGGAGAATTTAGAAAAAAATAACAAAAATGAGAGTTCGAAGAACGCAACCTAAGAATCAAGGAGCATATCCATGGTAAGCAAAAGTGTCTTTAAGCCATGGACATTTGCAATTTTGTATTGTTAGTGAGTAACAATACAAAAAATCTATATATTGCTCACACTTTTGTAATTATCTCTCGAGCCTGTTAAATCCCTGTTAAATGATGAATTTATAGGATAAAAAATAATTGTTGTTATGGTGTGATAGAGCTTAAATATGCTTGAATTTTCTCTAATTAAAAAAATATGTTGTAACATTATGTAAGCCACAAACACTATCTCAAATGGTGTTATGTTGGTTTACATGATTCAATTTTTTTTGTTAATTTTCCATATTCATTTAGTTATCATATTCGAAGAAAATTTCTTTCTTATATTGTTTTCCTTCCATGTTAACATCATACTGGGGTAGTACAATTCTCTTAGCTAATCAGGCCATCAAATTTAGGAGTAAAGATTCCATGATCAAATATTAGATTGTTTTCTTTTAATAATTTTAAGTTGCATTTCTTTTTCCAACCATTTACACCATCGAATTCGATTTAAATGTTTTTATCATAATGTTAGTGCATTTGGGGGAATTCTAATTTGGTTTGGGCTGGAAGGTATTAAAAAGAGATATTAGGCATGCATGATATTTAGGTGAAACATTATGAGATTAGTCACAACACAATGATTATAGAATTAGGGAATCAATGATAGAACCAATAATTGAGTTCTTTCTTAATTAAAATGCAGAGACACCATTTTTGCCTCAATCAAGCTTATAATTGTGACCATGCAATGCATTATGTCTCAAACCAAATAGGTAACACAATTGGGAAAAACGTGTTGTAGTCACATGCATAATACATTTCATAGTGCTCAAAATCAAGGTGATTGACTTCATTTTGAGCAATACAACTTGTTTCTTCCGAGAAAAGAAATCAACCTCCCTCTAAGCCCAAGGGCTAAAGTGTGGTTGTTGGTACTAGGCCAGCCCACATGAATATATACTTAAGAGATCATATGGCTCAAAGCCAATACAACAATATTCATAGACATGAAGCCATTATAACAATAATTAATCGTCAAGGTATTATAGCTCATCATGTCACTAACCATTCTACCCAATCACCTAAGATAACCCAAGTTGACTAGAAATACAAATCGTTTAGGTTTAATTATCATTGCATTTTATAGGTTTTGTAAATTGGAAATCCTTAAAGTGACATGTCTCATGAGATTGATGTGCATTGGCATACATAATTAAATCATGCTTGATTTTTAATTCATTTTGTATGGTTTTACTTGAGAGTTTTCAAAGCAACACAATCTAAGAGATTCATTGTTGGGTCAATCTAGACTTTGTGATAAACTAGTTAGGCTAATCTTCATATAAGAAGTGATGAGTTTTCAATTCATGGTTTATAGGCCCGTGGTATCTAGTAACCCACGGTATTTGCTCTTATTGTTTGATGTGATGAAGCCTATCCATTGGCTTAGGATCGTTTGGTGTAAGATGTTTGATGAGATTGGCCCTTAGGAGTTGGCCTATTACCGCTATATAAGCTTGGATAAGTCAATGTAGTCTTGGAGTGCATAGCATAGGCCTAATTTGGTCTGAGCCAAGCAAGAAGGAGCTCATTCTAGATTACTACTTTTAAGAACATAGCTCTAAATGTGTATGATAACCATTTTTTGCAATTAAAGAGTGTGAGGTTTTTTCTCTTCGAAGAGTTTTTCCTTGGAATTGTCTAGAGATTGTATGTTTGTGTTGTTTATTATTGCAATTATGTTTATTAATTAATGCAAATTTTCTCTCATTGATTAGTGTAGGAAACACATTCTGCATTCTCAAAATGACATGTCTTAGATGATTGAACTGATATTAAACAACATAATTAGCTTGCGTTTGATCATTTTTTGCATGGTTTTACTTTAGAATCTTCAAAATGATATATTACATGAGATTCACCACACTCTCCCCAAAATAATTGCACTAGATTCACTCTTGATGGCTTCCTTGAGAATTCATAGAGAAAAATATCATAGAAGCTTGACCTTACTCTACCAAACATAACCATCACAAGTTCAATTTTTAGTGTATTTGGTACAACTCTTTCTAAGAATTTTATGCATTTTAGGAAATTGACTCCATTCTAGTAGGCACATGAGTTTGTTAAATTTGATTCTTCATACAACTTGTACATGTCTCCCTGTGAATCCACATAATAACATGTCCCAATAAATTAACATCATTTCAACTAATGCAACTAACTTAAGTTTGTTTATGGATGCATTTTGTATAGTTCTACTTAATATTAGCAAAGCAACATGTCTCAATTCTACTACAATTATTATGATTAATTTACATTTGATTCTCAATATATTTTATGTGAGTAAATTAGAAATTCCCAATATAATATATATATTCCAAATTAATTTTAATTAAATTCTAAATTTTGATTATCAAATATATTATATAAATTTAATCAAAAAGGTTAACTCCACCCTAAACAACATAATTAAACATAATTGACCATATTGATTGTCCCACGTATTGCATAACGAGTTGTCTGAGACTTTTTGGAAGCTTTTCTGACGGGTTTTTCAGAGTAATTTCTCTAAAATCTGGCAGGAATTTATTGAAATCACAAGCTTAATGGGTAACCCGTGCACAATTGAAGTGCCCTAAGGTTTTTCAAGGTGTTGACTCCATATATATATAGTAAAAAAGACCAATTTAAATAACACAAATCAAGATTCCACCTCAAAATTTTCCGCCTAATAAAAATCCAAAAAATCACACTAAAAATAACTCCATTCTATAAAATCAGGTACCCATATTTACCAAACATTATTACTACAACAACATAAATTTAATTACCAGCCAAACTAAATTTAACTCTTAAAACCTCTGGTACAAAAGAGAAAAAAAAAAGATCCATGTGATTGAAGGTGATGCTAGATACACCTTCCCACACAACGCTTACGCGCATTGGGAAGATGAGATATAGAAATGTGATTAGAGTCACTTAAATTACATGATTACCAGGGGCTTATGTTATTGTATCGGATTTAAATCAAGTGAAAAATCTATTTGTACATCATATTCGATTAAATAGATCAATTGCAATTTTAAACTATCTAGATATTTCATAATTAAGGTTTTGTATATTATTTGTTAGGTTTGTTTAATTCTAGATGAAGTGATTAAAGAATATGATTTACATTCCATATTTTTTCATGGTAAAATAAAAGATAGGATAAAATAAATAAAATTAATTAATCAAAATTATTTAATTAGATATTTGTTTTTAGGTAATGAATTTAAGATATAATAAGTTTATTTTATTTTGATTTTTTTCCAAGTTAAAATTTTATAAATTTAAAATGTAATAAAATAAATAAATAAAAATTAAAAAAAATCATACCATGGTTATTAATCTAAAATTTAATTAAATATATGGATCATTGTATTATTATATTATATTATATTTATTTTCTTTTAAAGTAGAAAAAATAGAGAATTATTTATAAATTATTGGTTATTTTTTGTAAGCTTTGGTAGGGACTCTGCGATTTTCATGTCTATTACATATCTATTATGGGAGAAGGGTAGTCCAAGATTTTGAACCAAGACTTTTGGTTCGACAAAACTTCATATTTCCATGACCACTGCCACTTGAGCTACCTATACAAAGATTTTATAAAATTATTTTTTAATAGTCAAATTAAAATTACGGGAATTTTTTAAAATATATATTAACTTATCAACATAATTAAAAAAAATATGTAATTTAAAAAAAACAATAATTTGACTTGGAAAAAAAATTTCAACATTATTTTGACAAAATTTGACATATTTTGGAAACCTAAATTAAAATTAAAAAACTTCAAAATTTGACTACCCCTTTAATGACATTGAATTTATATCTAACATTTAAAAAAAATGATTTTAACACTCTCTTGGTGAGCTAATATCTGGGACCCACTACTCATGGTAGAGTATGCTCTCTCTTCTGTGTGAGCTAATATCGCGTCATTATGACGGGCAACGTTGGGTGGTAGAATATGCTCTCTTTTCATTATGACTGTCGGCGGTTCTAATGATAGGTGGTAGAATACGCTCTCTTTTCTTTGTGACCTAATATCTGGTCATTATGACGGACGCCGCTTCTCATGATGGGTGGTGAAAGGGATGGTTGTAAAAGTTGGTGAATGATAGGTAGTTTAGAATTCTTCCCGATTAAAAGACCATTTTTTTTTTTTTTTAATAATAAGTGGTTAGTGATTATTCTATGTGAGATATATAGATGTGGTGTATGAAGCTACTGGTTAAGTTTGATTTAGTGGTAGATTGGTAAGTGGGTTCTGATTTCACATTATGTTAATGATTGGGTTATGATTTTGTAGATTTATGATTGGATTGTGATGGAGTGGTGAATAAATAAAATAAGAAAAATAATAGTGTATACACATATAAAATGTTATATTTTTAATTTAAAATAGATTTTTGTTAAATTTGTGTAAATAGGGGAATAAATATGTTATTGTGACAAATGTATTATAATGTGATTTACTTCGAAATTTTTTCTCATAAAAAATATGTTATCGTTTTTTTTGTTTTTGGTTAAAGTTGGAAGTGGAATAGAATTATTATGATAGTTTGGTGTATTAAAATTGAAAGTTATAGTGAAGAAGGACATTAATGAGGGAGATGCAAGGAGAACTTAGGAAAAAAGTAATAAAAATGAGAGTTCGAAGAGTGCAACTTACGAATCAAGGAGCATATCCACGATAAATAAAAGTGTCTTTGAGCCATGGGAATTCGCAGTTTTGTATTATTAATGAGTAACAATATACAAAATCTATGTATAGCTCACACTTTGTAATTATCTCTCGAGCCTGTTAAATCCCTATTGAATGATGAATTTCTAGGATAAAGAATCATTGTTGTTCTGGTGTGATAGAGCTTAAATATGCTTGAATTCTCTCAATATAAAAAAAATATGTTGTAACATTTTGTAAGCTAGAAACACTATCTCAAATGGTGTTATGTTGGTTTAAACGATTCATTTTTTTGCGAATTTTCCATATTCATTGAGCTATCAACGTATTCAAAGAAAATTTCTTTCTTATATTGTTTTTCCATGTTAACATCATATTGGGGCACTACAATTCTCTTAGCTAATTAGACCATCGAGTTTAGTAGTAAAAATTTCACTATCAAATATTAGAATGTTTTCTTTTAATAGTTTTAAGTTGCATTTCTTTTTCCAACCATTTACACCATAGATTTCGATTTAAATGTTTTTATCATATTGTTAGTGCATTTAGGGGGAATTCTAATTTGGTTTGGGCTCGAAGGCATGGAAAAGATATATTGGGCATGAATGATCTTTAGGTGAAACACTATGAGATTAGTCACAACACAATGATTTTAGATTTAGGGAATCAATGGTAGAACCAATAATTGGGTTCCTTCTTAATTAAATGTTGAGACGCCATGTTTGCCTCAATCAAGCTTATAATTGTGACCATGCAATGCATTGTGTCTAAAACCAAATAGGTAACACGATTGGGAAAAACATGTTGTAGTCATATACATAATACATTTCATAGTGCTCAAAATCAAGGTGACTGAGTTCATTTTGAGCTATACAACTTGTTTCTTTCGAGAAAAGAAATCAACCTTCTTCTAACCCCAAGGGCTAAAGTGTGGTTGTTGGTACATGGCCAACCCACATGAATACTCACTTAATAGTTCATATGGCTCAAAGCCAATGCAACAATATTCATAGACATGAATTCATTATAACAATAATTAACTGTCAAGGCATTATAGCTCATCGTGTCACCAACCATTCTGCGCAATCACCTAAGATAACCCAAATTGACTAGAAATACAACTTGTTAAGGTTTAAACATCATTGCATTTATAGGTTTTGTTTGGAAATCCTTAAAGTGACATCTTTCATGAGATTGATGTGCATTGGCATACATAATTTAATCATGTTCGATTTTTAATTCATTTTGTTTGGTTTTAATTAGAGTTTTCAAAGCAACACAATCTAAGGGATTCAATATTGGGTCAATCTAGACTTAGTCATAAACTAGTTAGCATAATCTTGATATAAGAAATGATGGGTTTTTAGTTCATGGTTTATAGGCCCATGGTATCTAGTAACCCATGTATTTATTCTTAGTGTTTGATATGATGAGGCCTATTCATTGGCTTGGGATTCTTTGGTGTAAGATGCTTGATGAGATAGGCCCTTAAGAGGTGGGCTATTAGTGCTATATAAGCTTGGGTAAGTCAATGTAGTCTTGGAATGCATAGTATAGGCCTAATTTGGTCTAAAGAGCCAAGCAATAAGGAGTTCATTCTAGATTACTACCATTAAGAACATAGTTGTAAAAGTGTATGCCAACCATTTTTCGCAATTAAAGAGTGTGATGTTTTTTTTTTTTTTTTTCTCTAGGAAAGGTTTTTCCTTGGAATTGTATAGAGGTCATATGTCTATGTGTTGTTTATTATTGCAGTTATGTTTATTAATTAATATGATTTTTCTCTCATTGATTGGTGTCGGAAACATATTCTCCACATCTCCTTCCTTTCATATACCTCACTTTTACCAACACAACTAACTTAGATTTTCTTTATAATGCAATTAGTATCTATCTAATTTATGATTCTCAAAATGACATATCTTAGAAGATTGAATTGATATTAACCAAAATATAATTAGCTTGCATTTTGATCATTTTTCGCACGATTTTACTTTAGAATCTTCAAAATGATATATTACACGAGATTCACCACACTCTCCCCAAAATAATTGCACTAGATTCGCTCTTGATGACTTCCTTGAGAATTCATAGAGTAAAATATCATAGAAGATTGACCTTACTCCACCTAACATAACCACCACAAGTTCAATTTTTAGTGTATTTGGTACAACTCTTTCTAAGAATTTCATGCATTCTAGGAAATTGACTCCACTCTAGTGCACATGAGTTTGTTAAGTTTAATTCTTCGTACAACTTGTACATCTCCCCTTGTGAATCCACATAATAACATGTTCCAATAAATTAACATAATTTCAACTAATGCAGCTAATTTAAGTTCGTTTATAGATGCATTTTGTATAGTTTTACTTAATATTCCCAAAGCAACATGTCCCAACTCTACTTCAATTGTTATAACTAATTTATATTTGATTTATAATATATTTTATGTGAGTAATGGACATTTGAGCCATAGACATTTGCATAGATATAATCAAGTTTATTAATTTTATTTGATATTTTTAAGTTAAGATTTATGAATTAAAATGTAATTATAAATAAATAATAACAAATTAAAAAAAATCATACCATGGTTATTAATTCTAAATTAATTAATATGGATGTATTATTATATTATATTTTATTCATTTTCATTTTTTAAAGTAGAAAAAATAGAGAATTATTATTATAAATTAAATTAAATTAATATAGATTGTATATTATATTATATTTTATTCATTTCATTTTTTAAAAGTAGAAAAAAATAGAGAATTATTTTATAAAATTATTTTTCTGGGGAATCATTTTATTTAATAATTTTTAAGATCAAATTAAAAATTACGGGAACTTTTTTTAAATATATATAACTTATCAACATAATTAAAAAAAACATGTAATTCAAAAAGACAATGATTTCACTTGGAAAAGAAATTTCTAACATTATTTTAACAAAATTTCAACATTATTTTGACAAAATTTCACAATTATTTTGGAAATCCAAATTAAAATTATCAAACTTCAAAATTTTGACTACTCCTTTAATGATACTGAATTTATATCTAACATTAAAAAATGATTCTAACACTCTTCTCTGGGAATTAATATCTCACTATGCTCTCTCTTCTTTGTGAACTAATATCTGTTTATTACAAGCGGTGGCATTTATCATGGTGGATGGCAGAATATGCTCTCTTTATCTTTGTGAGCTATCATTGGGACCCACTACTCATGGTAGAGTATGGCGATTCCTATTTCCAACCCCATAGAAAAGTTATTGTGCCTGACATGCGCCAGAGATAGCGCCATATAACATGCTATTTTTTTTTTTCTCTAGTCATCACCGCGTGCGTGTTATATCTGGCTATCTCAGGCGCATGTCAAGGCGCAATAACTTTTCTATGGGGTTGGAAATAGGAATCGCCGTAGAGTATGCCCTCTCTTCTTTATGAGCTAATATCACATCATTATGATGGGCAACGTTTCTAATGGAGTCGTCTAATAAGGTGGAGGAATTGCCAAGACGGGTCAAAAACTGGGCAAAAAGAATTTCAAAATTTTTTGTAGAGGCAGTGTTTGAATAATGTTTTCAATGGTGGAAATGGCTTCAGCACCATCAAAAACATCTAGGACACCTAAAATTTTAAAGTTTAACAACTATAACTTGGATTTACAAAAATCCTTCCCAGATTTTCTCTATATATAATCGGAATTTCCATAACTTTCTGAGCAACTCCTCCACCTCGTTAGACTATGCGCTTTTCTAACGATGGTAGGTAAAATATGCTTTCTTTTCATTATGACTGTAGGCGTTTCTAATGATAGGTGGTAGAATACGCTCTCTTTTTCTTTGTGAGCTAATATCTGGTCATTATGACTGACGGCGCTTCTCATGATGGGTGGTGAAAGGGTTGGTTGTAAAAGTTGGTGAATGATAGGTAGTTTAGAATTCCTCCCGATTAAAAGACAATTTTTTATTTTATTTTTAAAAGTGGTTAGTGATTATTGTATGTGAGATACATAGATGTGGTGTATGAAGTTATTGGTTAAGTTTGATTTAGTAGTAGATTGGTAAGTGGGTTCTGATTTCACATTATTTTAATGATGGGGTATTAGATTTATGATTGGAGTGTGATGGAGTGGTGAATAAATAAAATTTAATTTAAATAGTTTAGCATTTTTAATGTTATGGGTAAGAATAAAAATAGTGTATACATATATAAATGTTATATTTTTAATTTAAAATGGATTTTTGTTAAATTTATGTAAATATGGGAATAAATATGTTATTGTGATAAATGTATTATAATGTGATTTATCTTGAAATTTTTTTCATAAAAATATGTTATTGTTTTTGTTTTTGGCTAAAATTGGAAGTGGAATAGAATTATTATGATAGTTTGGTGTATTAAAATTGAAAGTTGTAGTGAAGAAGGACATTAATGAGGGAGATGCAAGGAGAACTTAGGAAAAAAAGTAATAAAAATGAGAGTTCGAAGAGTGCAACTTACGAATCAAGGAGCATATCCCCGATAAGTGAAAGTGTCTTTGAGCCATGGGCATTTGCAGTTTTGTATTGTTAATGAGTAACAATATAAAAAATCTATGTATAGCTCACACTTTGTAATTTTCTCTCCAGTTCGTTAAATCCCTATTGAATGATGAATTTCTAGGATAAAGAATCATTGTTGTTCTGGTGTGATAGAGCTTAAATATGCTTGAATTTTCTCTATTTAAAAAAAATATGTTGTAACATTTTGTAAGCTAGAAACACTATGTCAAATGGTGTTATGTTGGTTTAAACAATTCATTTTTTTTTTGAATTTTTCATATTCATTGAGTTATCAACGTATTCAAAGAAAATTTCTTTCTTATATTGTTTTTCCATGTTAACATCATATTGGCGTAGTACAATTCTCTTAGCTAATTAGACCATCAAGTTTAGAAGTAAAAATTTCACAATCAAATATTAGATTGTTTTCGTTTAATAGTTTTAAGTTTCATTTCTTTTTCCAACCATTTACACCATAGATTTCGATTTAAATGTTTTTATCATAATGTTAGTGCATTTGGGGGGAATTCTAATTTGGTTTGGGCTCAAAGGCATGGAAAAGATAGATTGAGCATGAATGATCTTTAGGTGAAACACTGTGAGATTAGTCACAACACAATGATTTTTAAATTTAGGGAATCAATGGTAGAGCCAATAATTGGGTTCCTTCTTAATTAAATGTTGAGACACCATATTTGCCTCAGTCAAGCTTACAATTGTGACCATGCAATGCATTGTGTCTAAAACCAAATAGGTAACACGATTGGGAAAAACATGTTGTAGTCATATGCATAATACATTTCATAGTGCTCAAAATCAAGGTGATTGAGTTCATTTTGAGCTATATAACTTGTTTCTTTCGAGAAAGGAAATCAACCTCCTTCTAACCCCAAGGGCTAATGTGTGGTTGTTGGTACTAGGCCAACCCACATGAATACTCACTTAATAGTTCATATGGATCAAAGCCAATGCAACAATATTCATAGACATGAATTCATTATAACAATAATTAACTGTCAAGGCATTATAACTCATCGTGTCACTAACCATTCTACCCAATCACCTAAGATAACCCAATTTGACTAGAAATACAACTTGTTTAGGTTTAATCATCATTGCATTTATAGGTTTTGTTTGGAAATCCATAAAGTGAAATCTTTCATGAGATTGATGTGCATTGGCATACATAATTGAATCATGTTCGATTTTTAATTCACTTTGTATGGTTTTACTTAGAGTTTTCAAAGCAACACAATCTAAGGGATTCAATATTGGGTCAATCTAGACTTAGTCATAAACTAGTTAGGATAATCTTGATATAAGAAATGATGGGGTTTCAGTTCATGGTTTATAAGCCCATGGTATCTAGTAACCCGTGGTATTTGCTCATAGTGTTTGATATGATGAGGCCTATTCATTGGCTTGGGATTCTTTGGTGTAAGATGCTTGATGAGATAGGCCCTTAAGAGGTGGGCTATTAGTGTTATATAAGTCAATGTAGTCTTGGAGTGCATAGTATAGGCCTAATTTGGTCTAAAGAGCCAAGCAATAAGGAGTTCATTCTAGATTAATACTATTAAGAACATAGCTCTAAAAGTGTATGCCAACCATTTTTCGCAATTAAAGAGTGTGATGTTTTCTTCTCTAGGAAGGGTTTTTCCTTGGAATTGTATAGAGGTCATATGTCTATGTGTTGTTTATTATTGTAGTTATGTTTATTAATTAATGTGATTTTTCTCTCGTTGATTAGTGTAGGAAACATATTCTCCACATCTCCTTCCTTTCATATACCTCACTTTTACCAACACAACTAACTTGGATTTTCTTTATAATGCAAGTAGTATCTATCTAATTTATGATTCTCAAAATGACATATCTTAAAAGATTGAATTGATATTAACCAATATAATTAGCTTGCATTTGATCATTTTTTGCATGGTTTTACTTTAGAATCTTCAAAATGATATATTACACGAGATTCACCACACTCTCCCCAAAATAATTGCACTAGATTGCTCTTGATGGTTTCCTTCGGAATTCATAGAGTAAAATATCATAGAAGATTGACCTTACTCCACCTAACATAACCACCACAAGTTCATTTTTTAGTGTATTTGGTACAACTCTTTCTAAGAATTTTATGCATTTTAGGAAATTGACTCCACTCTGGCGCACATGAGTTTGTTAAGTTTAATTCTTCTTACAACTTGTACATCTCTCCTTGTGAATCCACATAATAACATGTCCCAATAAAGTAACATAATTTCAACTAATGCAATGAATTTAAGTTTGTTTATAAATGCATTTTGTGTAGTTCTACTTAATATTCCCAAAACAACATGTCTCAACTCTACTTCAATTATTATAACTAATTTATATTTGATTTTCAATATATTTTATGTGAGTAAATTAGAAATTCCCAATATAATATAAATTGCCAAATTAATTTTAATTAATAAATATACCTAACTAAAATTTAATGATCAAAATATATTATATAAATTTATTAAAAAAATTTCAACCCTCAACAAAATCATTAATCATATTGATCTTCCACATATTCCATAAAATCACATACCAACATTTACCAAATATTACCACACCAACCAACATAAATAACATAAATTTAATTACCCACCAAAATAAATGGTCTTAAAACCTCTTATTTTAAAATTGTCCGAACAACACATTTCAAAAAATAAACTCAACCTACATTCTATTCTTAAAATAATTTGTTAGAAAATCCGAACTAAAACGTTTAAGAAATTGACCCACTCCAACCAGAAAACACAGACTCGAAATTATTTAAAAATAAAAATAAAAAAATCCATGCATGATCCATGTGATTGAAGGTGATGTTAGATACACCTTCCCACACAACGCTGTGATGCGAGACATAGAAATGTGATTAGAGTCTTAAATTACATGATTAAATAAAAATTAAATTGATAAACGAAAAGAATATATTATATTATTTTATTGTTATTAATTTAGATTTAGTTAATATGGATTATATTATTATATTATATTTTATTCATATTTTTTTTAGAGTGGAAAAAAATTGGGGAATCATTTTATAGGACAATTTTTACTAGTGGGTGTTAGTTTCACAAATTGGAGTTTTAAACTTTCAAGAAGAAGTTTGAGGCATTTATTTAAGTTTTTTGAGCTCCAAAAACTCTTGCTTATGCTGATCTCTAAATGTTATTCTATATTGATATTCCTTTCCAACAATGCAAGAAAGACCTCAAACATAGTCTGTATGTAAAAGGTATGCCACTTGGAATTTGACCTCCTTGTTTTGACCACCATGATTTGAGAGGATGCCACACTAACCCCATTACTCATGAAAAAGGGGCTAGCCATGCCAACATGATGAAGAAGACTCTAGAAGGGTTAGTATTGTAAATTTAATTAAGAGTTAAAAGACTCGAAGTTAACCACTAGTAGGCTATCAGGTTGTTATAACTGGGCAGTAGGAGCAAAAGGGGTTCCATTCTACTCAAGTGAATTTTGTTCCATAGATGAATAATGTAGCTACGAGTGGATAGAGAGAGAGAAATAAAGATGACTTGTGTTTTGTAGTAGCCCATGGGCCACATGTCTCACTCATTTTTACTTGCATCCATTTCCATTTAGAGAAAGTGAGAGCATAGAAACTTCACTTTCAAGGTTGGTTTTCTCCTGTAAGGGTTTCCCATAGCAGATGTTATGTCATTATGGTTTGTGAATGTTCATTTTTTTATTGTTCTTTATTTTCCATATTTTATATATTGCATGCATAAGTAAAAACAATAATTTAATAAATCCATGAATCTAAGGAAAATTAACCCTCATTATATAGTTTTTTGATTTTCAATACGGGTTTCCCATAGCATATCTTATGTCATTATGGTTTGTGAATGTTCATTTTTTCATTGTTCTTTATTTTCCATATTTTATATATTGCATGCACAAGTAAAAATAATAATCTAATAGATCCATGAATTTAAGGAAAATTAACCCTCATAATATATATTTCTGATTTTCAATATATTTTATCATATCTATTGTGATGACCAGTCTAGTAGAATATCCACGATATTTTACAAACCATTAATTGATCATTTTTTTTTTTTTTTTTTTTTTTTTTTTTTTTTTTTTTTTTTTAATAACGAGTGGAAATATAAAAATCATCATTGTTAAATAAGAATGAACTTTCAAGGGAGGTCGATCGTGCGGGATTAGGGTAAAACCCTAGGGTTTTACTGCTATTACTGAAGACTGCAGCCCTGTACCGTCGCCGCTTGCAGCCTCTCGCCGTCGCCATTACCGTCTACACACCTGTCGCTTTCGGCTACCGACTGTTGGCTGGAAAATGGGGGATAATATGCAGGTGGAAGAAGTGGATTATTCCAAGGAACCCTTTCCGGATCGGGAAATTTTTGGGATCCCCAGCTTCTCATCGCCGGCTACTGACCCTCTCCAGTTAATTGATCCGGCTCCACCATCTATTTCGCCTGTTGTCACCTTACCGGGGTACTGCTCTGCGCCATCCCTCTCTGAGCCGCTCCCCGTCGACTCACCAGGTCTTGAAGCACCTCCTCTTTCACCGGGCACTCTGCATATTCTATTGACATATACACATCCCTCACCATCTTTTGACCCCCAGCCGCCCCTCTCAACTATCCTCACTGCGCCCCCGGTGGACATCTTTGTATCTGCAGCGGCAATCCCATCTACCTCGGGTCCCCGACCGTCAGGCTGGTTTGAGACTCCTGCGGTAAATATATCTCCCCAGGAGGAGTCCCAAACCCTTTAGTGGATCACCCTTCGGCTCCCCGCACCGACAAAAGGAAGACAAAGTGCATCAAGGCGACATCTAAGGATATCACTATCAGATTTGGCGAGACCTCGACCATAGGGGAAGCCGTTGTCATGGCGCGTACTGTGCTAGTTGGACACGTGCGTGGTCGAGCATACTCGGCCAACAGGCTGACATAATGGGTCAAGGAGATTTGGGGTGCTTTGTTGAAGGAATTACCTGAAGTTCACGTTCTGCCTCAAGGGTGGTTCTCCTTACACTTTGCAAAGGAGGTTTACACTGATCTGGTACTTGCCAGGTACTGACACATCGAGATGGCTTCGGTCCTTCTCAAGCGGTGGAGCCCGTTTTTTGACCTTGAACGAGAACAAATTGGGGCTGGACCACTTTGGGTGCGATTGCCAGGGCTCCATTTACAGTACTGGTGCAAGGAAGTTTTTATTAGAATTGGTAATGCTCTAGGAACATATTTGGACCACGATCGTACTTTTATTGAATCGAAGAATCGAACCCTTGCTCGTGTTTTGGTCCATCTAGACACTCGGGAGGGGCTGGAGGAAAAGATTACTCTACAATGGGGGAAGTATTGTAGGATTCAGATTTTGGATTATGAAGGGGTTCCGTTTCGCTGCAGACAGTGTCACAAGGTGGGACATCTCTACAAAGAGTGCCCACTCAACAGGAAAACAGAGGAATCCCCAAAGGTAACGCCTATCCCATCCAGGGTCATCTCGCCGGTGATTTCTCGCCCTCCCCCCTCGGGTCCTATCTCATCAGCTATCTCTCCCCCTCTGAAGACAGGGGTGGCTTGGCATGGACCATCTTCGCCGCCGATGACTAGGGCTTGTGCTGCCGCTGAAGCCACACAAGTCTCAGGTATTTCTCTGAATCCTCCCCCCTTATCTTATCAAAATATCTCATCTGTTGTTGTTTCATCGGCTCAGATTTCCTTGGCACATTGTAACATGTCGGCCCCTCCCCACATCACCTCCTCTGCCCAATATTTGTTTTCTCCTTTTACTTCCTCCATCTTGCCGACATCCTCTGAGGTCTCACTTACACACCACTATTTCCTCCGCTCCAAATCCCACTCCAAGGATATTCTGACTCGCCATACTAGATTAGGGCTTTCTCTTCCGGGTTCTGGTCCCCTGACTTCTAGAGGGAGGAAGTCTGATCTCTCCAAAGCCATTTTGCGAGCAGGGGTAGAGGTAGCCTCTGGCCGACAATCCACTCTTGACGGGGTCCTTAGAGCAAATTATCCCCCGAGAGGTGTTCCCCCATGAAATGCTTATCCTTTAATTGCAGGGGTTTGGCTAGTGCCTCTAAGAAACTAACCTTGCAGAGACTGGTTGAAGCTGATCCGATTGACATTATTCTGCTTCAAGAAACCCTTGGTCTGGCCAAGAACATCACCCGTTCCCTGAAATCCTTGGTCCCGAGCTGGAATTTTGTGGCAATTGATGCAGTAGGGCGATCGGGGGGACTGGCTATAGGATATAACCCTAGATCTATCAGGGTTGATGCATCTTGGGGGGGATCGGGATTCATGGGCATCGATATTTTCTCTGCTGAACTCAATAAAAATCTTCGGATCGTGAATGTCTGTGGACCCTGTCATCAGAGAGAACAGTTCTGGCACCATTTCCTAAACCTCTCAATTCTGGCTTCAGACCACATTATCATCAGAGGGGACCTAAAATTTTCCCTGGGGTTCAATGAATCCTGGGGATCTACAGCTCAGGTTGATGCTATCACAGGGCACATGACAAATCTATTGGATCAAACCAATTTTGTAGATGTCCCTATGCACAAACCTCTCCCCACTTGGAGAAATAGAAGAGTGGGTGAAGCAGCTTTGGCTCGAAGACTAGATTTTGATGAAGTGTCCGCTTATTCAACGTCTGCATCATTACAAGTAGTCGGTAGGCTGTGGGGGTATCTCGGATCATTCCCCTATATATCTGGAAATCCATGGACCTCACCAAAAGCCGAAAGCCCCCTTTAAATTAAATCACGTTTGGTTGAAGGACCCTGATTACATAAAATTGATCTCTGATTTCTGGATCGCCAACCCTATCAACAGAGAGGAATCATTGGCAAAGGGTTTCTGTAATAACCTTTCCAAGCTCAAACACCTCTCCATCAATTGGGCTAAGGAAAAGCTTATTTCAGAAAATGCACAGCTCACTCACATTGAATCTGAACTGAGTTCCTTATTATATGAAAGAAGTCTAGGATTCATCTCAGCGAATGACAAGGCACGCCTGATCGAGATGGAAAATCAGAAGGTCCGTATTCTAAAAGCGAGGGAGGATTCCCAAAGACTGAGGAGCAGAGCCATTTGGCTGAAAGCTGGTGATGACAATACTAGATTCTTTCAAAATTATGCAAAGGGCAAAAGGGTTGCTAATAATATCTGAAATCTCCCTCTACTTGAGGGAGGCCTAGCTGACTCTTTCAACAAGCTCTCTCACCTGGGTACTTCACACTTCAGGAACCTTTATAAGAGTCCTCCAGATGCAAATTTGGTTGATATTATAAATGTGGCAGGTCACTTTCCTAGATTTGTAAATGAGGAAGATGCATAAGAGCTCTTTGCACCGGTAACATCTGGGGAACCTGAAGGCACTTTAAAATGGTTCAAAAAGGATAAGGGTCCAGGCTTGGATGGCTGGACTATTTAGTTCTATCTTGCCTTCTATAAGATGCTGGGGTCAGACCTATTGAAGGTAGTGGAGGAGAGGATAGCTTCTAGATCCTTATATCATGCCATCAACTCGACTTTTATCACTCTCATCCCTAAGTCTGATTCTCCTTCCTCTTTTGATGATTACAGACCTATATCTTTGTGCAATTGTCTTTACAAGATCATTTCTAAGATTATTGCCAATCGTCTCAGACCTATTCTCTCTCGGCATATTGCCCCTCAACAATTTGCCTTCCTTGAAGCCAGACAGATTCATGAAGCCATAGGATTGGCCCAAGAAGCCTTACATTCTATTTGGTCCAGGCACCTCAAAAGTATCATTCTGAAGATTGACCTATCGAAAGCTTTTGATTGGGTCAGCTGGCTCTACATCAAGATGCTGCTCATCCATCTGGGTTTCCCACATAATTTCATTACTTAGATCATGGCCTGCATTACCACCCCCACTTTCAGTGTTCTCATAAATGGCTCAGCTTCCCATTTCTTCCATTCTGAATGAGGGCTTAGGCAAGGTTGTCCCTTATCTCCCCTCCTCTTTCTTATTGTCATGGAAGGCCTCAGTCGTTTAATTGCATCAGCCAAGAGGGAAGGAGACCTTTGTGGCCTCAAGATCTCAAATGATTGCTTTCTTACCCATCTTCTATTTGTGGATGACGTGCTTATCCTGATGGATGGTAGCATCCGGGATTCTCTTACATTCTCCAGGATCCTTCTCCTTTTCTCATCAACATCTGGGATGCTTGTCAACCATTCCAAATCTACTATCACGTTTGCTCGTACATCTGTCCATGAAACTCATTATGCTCAATAGGTTTTTCCATATTGTATCCACCTAATGGACATAGGACTCAAATATTTGGGTTTTTGGTTAAAAGCCACTAGCCGGAGGGTAGCAGATTGGGTTTGGCTTGTCTCAAAATTGGAGAAAAGACTGTCTTGTTGGAGCCACAGATACTTATCTAGGGCGGGAAGGTTGGTACTTATCAAATCAGTCCTGGAAGCTACCCCATTTTTTTAGATGGCACTTGCATGGATACCCAGGAATATCCTATCTCACTTGCAGCAACTATGCAACAGGTATCTTTGGGCTGGAAATCAAGACAAAAAAATATTCGCCTAGATTAGCTGGCAAAAGATTGCGCTGCCAAAGAAATGGGGGGGCTGGGGATTAAAAGATCTCCCCCTATTTGCGCAAGCCCTTGTTGCAAAAATGGGCTGGACCCTATTAACTAGTCAGAATCTATGGACTCATATCTCTTACCACAAATACATTTGGCCTCAACATTTGATGGATTAGGTCAAAATGCTTAGTTGGCCGAGGACAGGCATCTCATCAGTGTGGAAGGCTTTGATTCACTCCATGCCCCATATAAGAGACAATTTGGTATGGAGGATAAATGGTGGCTCCTTGGCACAGATTGGACTGGATCCGTGGATTGGAGGTGGAGGAAGGCACTTACTCTCTCAAGACCTCATCATGTATCTCCACTCCCACGAGATCAGGGTTATCTCACATATTGTAGATCAACAAAACACAGGGATATTTGCACAAGCGTGGAAATCGGCCCGTAAACTTGACCTACCTCCTAGATGGCACCTGGAATGGCAAGAGTATATATCAGCACTATCTGAATCTCACATCAGGATCAAGGAGGGACTTGATGAATTAGTATGGTGCTTGGCCGAGAATGGCATATATTCCCCAAAATCTGGATACATTTCTTTAAATATTCATAAGAGACCAGAAAGGATTATATCATGATGGAGAAACATTTGGAAACTCACTACTCCACTGTGAACTAAATTATTCTTCTGGTGCATTTTGAGAGACAAGGTGCCCATGGGGGAACACTTAACTCGCAAAGCTTTTCACGGGCCTACTTGGTGCTTTATGTGTAAATGTGAATGTGAATCTACAGACCACATTTTTTTGCAATGTAACGTCTTACTCTCTCTTTGGAATGCCTTATCTACCACTATCCGATTCATCGGGCAATGGAATGGAAATGATCTAGGTAGCGCATGGGATGATTGGACCAATAGGCACAAGGGATCAAATCTTCTGAACCTCCCCTTGTTGGTCAGTTGGTATATATGGAAGGCCTGTAACCGTCTCATTTTCGAAAACAGACCAGCACATTGGCCTCACATTGAGGCTGGAATTATTTCTGACTTCATGGAACTACCTGACCCTCCGCCTCCTAGAGAGCGTCGTCCACATCCTCCTCCTTGTATAGACAAAGATACTCCTTGGGCTTTCTTTGACAGAGCTGCTAACCAACAGGGCTGTGGGGGTGGTTTCATCTTGTATGTCAGTGAACAACACTTCTAAAAAGTCAAGATGGGACTGGGAGCTGGAACCAATAATTATGTTGAGCTCATTACCTTGCGCCACTTATTGAATTTCTCCTTGGGACACCAGTGCAACATATTAAATATATTTGGGGACTCAAAGGTTATTATAAATTGGTTCAATGGCATTTTTGCTTGTCACATACACACACTCAACAACATTTTAATCGAAGTAAATATTTTCAAGGCAGAATTTAACAATATCTCTTGCACTCATATCTACAGGGAGCATAACGACGATGCTGACAAATTATCCAAGGAGGCCGCGTTATTGCCCAGAGCTGAATGGGTGATAACTGAGCAGAGAGGGACAAATGAATATCGGTATTATCACCGGCCATATATAGATCCACATTATATGAGGGACTTTGGTCCTTGATCAACTTATTTGGTTTTTTGTAAAATTTTGAAAAAAACTCAAATTTTTTGGAAACTTCAGGAAATTTTTGAAAGGGCCCCGCGTGGCTTATGTACAGGCATAAAATAGAAATATTACAGGTTATTTCACAACAGATTATAGCAGATCGCCCTGTGTGGTGTATCTGGAACAAAACATAGCAAGTTATTTTGTATATAGTCCACAATGGCTCTTTACAACATATGCAACAACATCTACAATATGTAATGTTTCTATATAATGAAAAGTTACGGATTTTTCCAGAGGAAAAAAAAAATAATGAACTTTCACAAGCTTCATATTGAAACAAAACTTTAAACAATTCTAAAACAACAAGAATTAAAGAATTTATCATCTTAATGACATGAATACAATTATTTTAACATTAATTAAACTTTTTCATAACAATGACAAGACAATGCCATCCAATATGCCTATTTTAACATCAGTTAAACTCTTTTACAACAATCATAACACAATTTCATTTTAGCTGTCTTGTACAACACCATGTGTGAAAATTATCTTAACCTTTTAAGGGTGACCATATTAATGATAAAGATAAGGATAATTCCTTTAAACCCAAGTATTAAACACTCATATACAATGGATATGTATAATCTATAATAAACCCCCTTGATGGGTGACTACTTTGGATTACTCATGCGATGATGACCCTTCCTAACATGCCATTGTCTCTTGCCATGATGTGCCTATGCCAAATGGGAGCTTGTATAGACCTTGAAGCGGGAAATATCATGCAGGAAGTAAGGTCCATCACCTTAGATTAGGGCATTCATTGTTGTTTGATAATGCATACAATCATCATTACAAATTGGTTCAACGAATTATCCTTTTGATGTTGGTGGTGGTTGTGGATTGTTGCATGCAAAACTTCAAAAGAAATGCATACTTGGCACAACATTAGGATTTTCTTCTATTTTGGGTAAGTTTCCCCTATATTTTTCTTAAAACTCCAATTCTTTTATGAATTTATGTTCGATCTATTTTCTAACATCATTTGTTGGGATGCCTCCCCTCTTTAGCTCCCCTAGTTTAGTCGCCTACATCATGACCTCCATTATCTCACCTTTGGGTTCACCAAGGCGTCTGTGGGACTAGATATCCTTATCCACCCTTCTTTGCTTTCCTCCTCCTACGTTCAACTTGTCCCTGGCTTATTCTCCCTATAAGCAATTTCCCCTTCCATCTAACCCCCTCTCTACTCCAAATTATGATGTACCTAAGCACCTCATGTGAATATCGTTGGAGAAGTGGACGAGAGGACACCCATCAGTGAAGATCATATGTTAATGCAAAGGCCTCTGCTACATGCTAATAGAATCATACCTTCAGAGCTGCAAGAGATGAAGTTGACGTAACATAAAATGAAGCAAGGGTGGAAATGTGTTTCCTTTTAGACATAGAAGTTGAGGAAAACATTGGGTAGTAGATTCAGGACTTGGATAACACTCATTCGAGATAGACACAATATATGTAGCTAATTGACCTCTATTGGTAGATCAAACACCATAATGGGAAAGGTTTTGATAAAATAATGCAAAACACAATGGAAAATACTACTATGTATAGATGCTCTACAACTACAAGTGACAATGCTAGTCTGCATGAATACTACCCTCGCCAAAAGGTATCAAATCTAGAATTCTTAGTCAACAATGAAGAGGAGGCTAAACCTTTATCTCAATAGGTAGATTCCCCCTACCATAATTGTTACATTGCTTATTATGTCTTTATATTTCATAATAGACTATCCAACCTCTCTAATAGCTCCAATATTAAGCCTATTAGTAGGTTCATTAACAATTACACACTTTATGCTTTATATATTACTATTATTAATGTTAATATGGTCATTTTGACAAAAACATGATATGTTTACTATTAGTTGGATTTCCCTGATAACCAATAATTACTCAAGTGACATTTTATTTATTTATTTAAAAGTAATATAATTTGAAGAGTAGCTTACAAATAAAAACATATTATCTATAATACAAAAATATAATTAAACTATCAAACATTTATTATAATTTGTAATATACGTATCATTAATTTTTTATATAAAAATGTTAATCATTATATTTAAATTTAATAGATATTTTTTTAATTTAATATAATATTTTATTAAAATATTTATAATTATAGTTTGTTAATTAGGGTTATTCTGGGTTGTTGAGAGGAAGGAATGAAATTCTCCCCACCCAAGTTTAATTCTTGCAGGTGATATGACAAATATTGCCAGTATATGTATATTCCTCATATAGTGTTGTACTTGTGGAAAAAACATTTAATTATAGTTAATTATTTATGTTGCAATATTTTTCTAAAACAAGAGAACATTCAGAAAGTGGATATAAGTATTTGCTAGCCTGTTTATTGGATGGAAGAATATGAATCCTAAGAATCCACCCACAAGTGGATATAAGCGTTTGCTAGTTTGTCTATTGGATAGAAGAATACGAATCCTACAAATCCACCCACAAGTGGATATAAGTGCCTACAAGTAGATAGAAGTGTTTGTTAGTCTGTCTATTGCATAAAAGAATACGAATCCTACAAATACACCCACAATAGGATCAATACACAACCCAATTAATCTACACCTCATAGGTGATATTTTAAAATAATATTATTTCAAGTGAATTCAAGCCCATAATTATTTTCCAATTATGCAAAATTTATATTATAATATATTAAACTTTAATAAACTAATATATTAAATTATTTCGATATTTATAATATAACAAAATAACTATTATTTTTATATAAATATTTTTTTGGAAATAGCTAATAAAAAAAGTTCATCTTTTAAAGACAGCTGATCTCCAACCTCTCATAAGAGAAGTTCAAAATTGAGGCACATGCGTAATAGTGAAGATGGACCAAAATTGACCACCCATAAATATAAATAGGAAATACTTCAAACGATGACAAAGATGATTACACATGATTTTCTTACAACTAGATGCAGTTGGGTTCTTTTGAGTGTTTTTTGTAGAAAAATCTTAGTCTTATCTTCCTCGTTTCATCATTTCTGCATTTTTCTTTGGTGTCCCTCTTTACTCTGACTGAAGAAGCAAAATCTCCTCGCTAAGTCC
Source organism: Pinus taeda (assembly GCA_000404065.3). Classification (NCBI taxonomy): domain Eukaryota; kingdom Viridiplantae; phylum Streptophyta; class Pinopsida; order Pinales; family Pinaceae; genus Pinus; species Pinus taeda. The sequence continues at coordinate 32,890 of APFE031532039.1, forward strand.
AACACCTTGACAATGTTACTCTAAATTTTATTTTCAATATTAATAAATACTATTTTTATATACTAAAATTTATGCGTAACTTATAAATATATAAAAATAAATAAATAAAGAATGAAATTAATAATTCATTTGTATCCATAATATATGACATATTTAACAAAATACTAAAACTTTAATATTCATTACCTTTTTAATGAAAAATAAATCTCATATATAAAATTAACCATTTCTTTTGTAAAGTTAAACTTCATATATATAAACTTTAGAACATTTTGTAAATTTGAAATCTTATTTTACTATAAAAACAAAAGAAAAATAAATCAAAGAGATGGGTCATTGACAGTAACAATAAATTGGATTATTACCCGGATGCGGGTGTTAATGTTAGCATTGATGTGTAATCTCCTCCCACGCGCCGACCACATGCCACCACGCTCACGACAGATGGTTACCATGGGCATCGGGCTGGCATCTGCCTTCAAGGCGTTCAGGTGCATTAAAGGCTCTTCAATGCAGAGGCCTTTTCCAGGTTCAGCAGACAGATCTTCCAATATGGCACAAACATTCCTCTGCCTAGATATGCAGTTTGGCATTGGCTTTGATAATTTGGATGTTCAGGGCAGAGTGGAGGTGGGAAGTTCTGAAAGAAGTATACCCACCCTCGCAGCCATCCCTTGCCCAATCTTCACGGGGATTTCTAACACGGCTCATACGAAGGTGCAAGTGGTAATTAAGCTGAAGAATCTTCAGGGTAATAGAAGCAGTTGCAGAATTGGCAAGCTAAGCCCGCAGAGTGTTGCTGAGTTTATTCAGTTTATAATGGCTCCTCGCTCTGGACACAAGGTGCCTCGCAGGGGTGGTCATTCCGGGCAGAAGAGTAACACCAGAGAAAGCGGACAGTCAAGTCCAAAGCGCATTTCACCTTTGGCTTGTGCTTCGCCTCCCTCAGGCGACTCGATGCACTTAGACGATTTAAGCAACACAGTGCAGATAGCGACATTTCACTACCGCCGCCAGAAGAATAAGCCAGTGGTTAAAGCCAGTATAACTGTTATCTTTGATGAGGAGGATGAGGAGGAAGGGAGCTGCAAAAATGAGATGGGAGAGAAGACGTCCACCACCTCAGAAAACTCTTCCAAGTCAAAGGATAACTCTTACAACCCAGATGTACAGAACAGAATTGAGGAGGATAGCACTTTAGGCTACTCTGCAGAGCAGGAGGAAGCCTCAAAAGAACTCCGCAGTCTCAAACGGAAAGATCCCATGGATTCTGCTGAGGGAACTCTTAAGGCTCATGTGGAATCCCATCACAGCAAGTCCACCCCCACTCAGAGCGGTTTGAAGAATGAGGAAGAGGAGGACTCTTTTGATTATGCCCTGTACCTCAAGCTGCCTCCTGGTTACGACTGTATCGAGGACGTTCCGGAAGGAGTGGAAGTGACATGGGAGCCAGACCCAGTTCGTGCAGCAGAAGCCCGGAAGAAGAGGGCGATGGAACGCGAAGCTGAGGCGAAGAAATCCCAGAACAAATGACTACAGATGTTTCAGGGGTAAGCCTGCCCTCAGGCGCGCCTCATCTTTTTTGTCTCTTTGTTATGTCTCGGCTTGATGGAGTGCCGCCTCTGATGTTTTGCTGCCTTGGCATTCGGTTTAATGTAACAGATCTCGGGGTCTGGGTTTTTATCTAGCTGTTTTTTGTCTGTCTCAGTCGAGTTTGGTATGTCCAGGTTGGTCCAGGTTATAGTTCAAACCACTTCTTTTTGGTCTTTTTGTATACTCTAGCTTGTGCAAGCAGAAATACCATAGCTTGTGCAAGCAGAAATACCAGATTGATGAGAAAAGCCGTGACAGAGAGCTGAACAATCGCTCTCAGAGGTGCATACCTCTTGTAAATATTTTTTTCCTTTTTTTAATATAATAGTTTAGTCTTTACTCAGCAAAAAAAAACAATAAATTGGATTATTGATTAGTTTAATAATGATTCAAAGACACATATATATATATAAAATCATATGCAAAAATTATACCATGAGTATCTTTAAGTTTTGTGTTTTTTGGGTTTTTGTTTGTTTGTTTGTTTTTTTTTAATTTTAACTTTTATTTTTATAATAATATTTTAAATAAATATAAACAAAAATAATTTTAATAAAATATATATCTATAATAAATTAAATAAATATTAAATATATTTAATTTTAATTTAATAATAGTAAAACCTCACCTTTATTAATATCAAAAATAGAAATTTAATTTAAAAGTTTATACACTGAACTCCCATTTCTTTAAACGTAAAACTCCCAAATTCTCAAGATCATTTCCGATCTAGTTTCCATTCCTACACTCCAAACAACAACTAAAAGAAATTTAAAAAATACTAAAAACAATTTTCAACGATTATATTAATTATATGTTGATGATGATGATGGTGGTTAATGTCCATTGAGACCAAATTGGTCTATTGAACCTATAATTTTCTTAGTTTTTTAATGTTTGGCTCCTTGTCTTTATTGGCGAGATTGGTGTTGCAGCTTATTTATTTATTTATTTATTTTTATTTTTACGGTCTTCCAACTTCCTTTATCTTGCATCTCCTTCATCTCTTCTGGTTCTTGGGACATTGGTGTCTTAGCTTTGCGATCTATTGTGTTCGTCCTTTTGAAGATAGTTGGAGAAGGAGTTTGGTCTAGGAGATCTGCTTTGCTGTTAAATGAAGATTTTTGTTGGGCGGGGCTTTCCCTCTGCTTGTCTTGAGAGTTGTTTCTTTCTTGCCTGATTTCTTGTGATTCAGAGTTTTCTCGAGAGTATTCTTCTTTGATGATAGTGTAGTGTTCTTTTTGTGCTCCTTCCCACCATGTAGATCTGTGTTGATTTTTTCTAGCATAATTTTTCTGGGAGACTTTTGGCCAATTTTTGGTTAGATGGCCTGTCTCAAAGCAGGATCGACATTTGAAGAGGACACTTTCATAATCGAGTTTCTGGTTCCACACATAGTCTTTACTTGTTAGGTGTATTCAGCTGGGAATCTAGCGCCGAAGTCCATTTCCACACAGATGTGTGCATAGGTGGTTTTGACATATTCTTCTGTTTCTGGGCACCTGCAGTAAAATTTCCCAATTGCATTTCCAATGGCTTTGAGCGAGGAGCAATTCCAAAGATGCAAGGGTAGGTTTAGCAATCTCACCCAAACTGGTACTCAGGTTATGAGTGTTGTTGAGGGATCGAATGATGGGTTACATGGCTTCATGAATAGGCATGAGTTTTCCCAAAACCAAGGGCCGAAATCTAGAATACATTGTCTGCTTTCAGGGTTTTCAAAATCTACTATAAAGAAACCCCTAGCACATGGGTAGATATTAATTGCATCAGAGATGACAAGCTTCCATACCTCTAAGATCCAACTGTGGAGAGCTGTCAGTTGCGGCCAAAAACCATTGAATCGGTAGATTATGGCACTTTTAGAAAACTTCAAAGCCTCATTGAGTGAGGCTTGGTCCACCAGGACAATGGGAGCTGGGGCTTCACTGACGATATGGGCATGAGCTTGCCTCCTAGAGGAGGACAAATCTGAGCCAATAGCTATTTTCGCGAAACTGCGAGCCATTTGGAGAATGCTCTCCTTAAGTCATTCAGATCTGAGTCTCAGATCTGTAAATATGGAATATGCAATCCACTGGTCAAAGGTCCCACCAGAAGGCCGCTGAAGAAACCCTCTGGCCACAAAAGAAAGAAGAAAGAAGGGCTATAGAAGAGACCCTCTGGCCGCAGATTACACAAGCTGGCCGCAGAAGAAACCCTGGATCCCCGTAGTAATAAGCTTGCCGCAGAAGAAACAAAAGGGCTACATATTACACGAGGACATGCAATGTGTTTAGTTAGCGAGAGATAATAGGTGCCCAAGTTGACATATTTTTAGCACCCATTTACCACTGTTTTTCGCACCATTTTCCCACTTTCCTTCCTTTCTTATTATCTTTTCCAACCATATTCATACATTTTTGGTCAAGGTATAAATATGCTTCTATGTTCCCTTTTAATGCTTATTCTTATGCATATTTTGAGAAATTATGTCCTTTCTATACTGACAATGGCATATAATATACAAAAGTGCACAAGTACTATTTAGCATAGATGTTTCAATAGTGGTTACAACTCCCTATAAATACTACAACTCCTTGTATGTGTTGCATCTCTCTCTGCTTAAACAAATTTCAATGGCTGCAACTCCAAAATGTAACCATAATTTCTACCCCTCTTCGCTACTACTGCAACTTCAACATGCAATTGCAAACAGTTGCAACTCCATATTTCTATTAGTATTGTTGCAACTTTCAGTTATCGAAATTATATTTAAACTTCTTACATGACAAAATCTATCACAATAAAATTGTATCGTATCTAAGATACTGTTAAAAATAAAAAGCTTTTATTTTTAATATTTTATATTAAAATTTCTTCGGCATCCCAGTAATTTATTATAATTATGCGAAAAGATGAATGGTTTTAAAAGGTCATCAAAACACCAATCACCAAATTTCGATGGATTATGGTACCCAAATAGATTTTATTGTCCTCATCGTAATACTATTGAAAATACATTTTGGCAGTACATTTTATTGCAGTTTGTGTAGTTTTTTTGAATGATAATGATGAGGCAACCTGCGTTCGCGGATAATAGTCAATAATAATTGTTCAAATTGTTAATTTGATAATTAAATTATGATAAATTTTCCTAAAATATAAAAAAACACAATTAATCAATTTATTTTTCAAATAAAATTACATAACACTTCGCAAAATATCAACCCACTCTAACCAACATAACTATAATTCTTAAAACCTTTTGGATGTTTCAAATTTAAGATTGGCCAAGTAACACATTTATAATAAAAAAAAAAAAATTACGAACTCAATCTGCATTCAATTTCTATTGTAATTTGTTTGAAAATCCAAAGCGTAGCGTCAAAGAAATTGAGGCATCCAACCAAAATGAACAAAGTAGAAGTTTGCTTGAGAGCGAGAACATCCATCATGTAATTAAAGGTGATGTTAGAGAGACTCTTGCCCCCACTTGGAAGATGAGATGAGACCTCCGAATGTCATTACACATTAAAAAAATATATATATATAAAATTAAAAAAAATAATATAATTTATTTTTAATAGGATAATTAATAATCATTTTTTAAACATTTTAGCGAAATAAATAGTCCTATACATTATATTACGCAAGAAAATTTAACAATAATATAAACTCATTTATATATATATAATTTTAAATTTATATAATTAAATTTTATGTAAAATTTTAAATTCAATTTCTACTTTCAGATTTTATTTTAAAATTTCAAAATCACAATGATTTTTAAGAATTCTAAATGAATAGGAGAAAGGTGGTTAATTATCTTTTTAATGGAGTTGTTTCAAGGATATTTAAAGTTCAAATTGTTGTGTGGAAGTAGATTCTTTCTCCTATAAACTAAGAGTCTTATACACTAGCTATAATCTTAAAATTGAATTATTATTATTATTATTACAATATTACGAATAAAAAATCACTCTTAAGAATAATCATTTTAAGTGGATCTTTTGTTCCATAAACAAAGGTGTCCCATACACCAATTTAATATCTAGTTTCGTCCCCTTGAAATTAAGCTATCATTATTATTACAATATTATAGATAGAAAGTCTTAACTCTAAAAAATAATCATACTAAAAATAAGATAATGTTTTTAAACCCATATATTAAACACTATATAAAATGAATAAGAATAATTACTATTTGTTTGCTAAGAAATCTTTCGGTGAAAATCACATAATAGATTTTTTTGTCGACGCGTTTGGAACCATAAGTGTGATTCATCTTCAGGGCAAGATGAAGAACCAGATCTTGGCATCAAATTAAATAGATGTAGAGAGATGTTTTCTAGCTGTTATAATATACCAATAGTTTTGATTAAAAAAATATTATTTATGAATAAACAATTTTTTTAATAACAATTTACAAATAGTTGTAAATAATGAATTAAATTAATTTTATTAAAAATAATCATAGAAATAACTTAAAATTAAATAATAATACGGTCAATTTAATAAAGTAAATAAATAAATAACACCAAGGAAAAATAAAAATGAGGACAATTTTAAAAAATAAAATAAAAGAAATCACCGAATTAAATTAATTTTATTCTTTTTATTATTAATATTTAAATCAAAAGAAAGGTCCTATAGAAATAACTAAAAAAAATAATATGGTCAAACTTAATCCTTCCAAACAATAAAACTAACAAATAAAATAATTAATAATAATAATAATGATAAATAAAAATGAATTAAAAAAAGTAAGGTAGGGGAGGGATCCAACACCTTCTAATACTCCAACCAGCGTCTCTATTTAGATTAATATGCCTTCTTTCAATTTCCAAGGCTTCCCTAAACTTACCGGGATGAAAATGATCAATTCTTGCAACGACCTTGGCCTCTTCAATGCATATGTGATGTTTTGTCTTTTTAACATGTTCTGCTAAAGCGGAGGAGCGAGGCCTTTCATATTTGATGTTGACTGCGTGCTCACGAATCCTCTAATTTATTGAGCGGCCAATTTCACCAATGTACAGAGTCCCACATGAGCATGGGATGAAGTAAACATCTTTCAAACCTGATTTTGGGGCTCTCAAAGCTTTGAACAATAACAAGGACATCATTATTTTTAAAGCTGACAAGGGGGGGTTGCTATTATCTTAGATAAAGAGGATTACCGAAACAAAAATGTTAGATCACCTTTGTAATAGTGGGAGCTATTACAAAATTAATAATAATCCCTTAAAGAAGATTTCTAAAACAATTTCTCTAGCCATAAAATCTAGTAGTATTGTTAGTTCCCTTGGGTAGAAGCTTATTGAGAGTAACCCTCTCACTCCTAGGATTTATGGTCTTCCAAAAATTCACAAGGAAGGGTCTACCCTACATCCCATTGTCAACACCATAGGAGGGACGTCCTATCTTCTTGCTAAGTTTTTAGCCAATAAGCTAAAACCTCTTGTTGGTCAAACTGCATCCTTTGCCAAATATTCGTCTTCATTTGTCAACGAGGTAAAGAGTATAAGGTTGGATCTTAGTGAGCATCTGGTGAGTTTCAATGTCATATACATGTGCACTAATATCCCCATTAACGAGGCCATTGAAGTCATCAAACACATTACGGATCCTAATACAACTTATTTGGTTGAAGATTGTCTTACCTCTACTATCTTCAGTTTTGAAGGGGAATTTTATGAACAAACCTGTGGCGTGGCCATGGGTTCCCCCCTTTCCCCCATAGTGGTTAATTTATTCATGGAGGACTTTGAATCCAAGGCCTTGTCCTCATCTCTATTCCAACTTACAATTTGGAAAATATTTGTGGATTACACTTGCGTCATCTGATCTCATGGTCGAGAAAAGTTGGAGCTCTTTTTCTAGTGTCTTAATAATCAATCTAGTTCCATAAATTTTACATGGAATGTGAAATCAATGTAGCCTGCCTTTCCTCAACATTCTTATTTCAAAAACAGATGATGGTTCTTTCTCCCACCAGGCTTTTCGGGAAAAAATCACACCGAGCAATATCTTCATGCTCATTTCTTTACTCAGAATCTAGGTGTTCTCAACACCTTAGCCACATAGGTGTTATGAGTTTCTCATGAAAATCACCTAAATGAGGAAGAAACTCATCTCCTTAATGTTTTTAATAAGAATGGTTATAGTATGAACCAATGTCTTAGAGGTTTCCTTAAGGCTGAAAAAATTCCTAGAATTAAAAAAGCTCTTAAGGATTGGTTTTTAGGGGTGCATCTTCCATTTATCCAAGGGACCACAGAGAAGATTGCAAGGATTCTAAAGAAGCATAAGGTTATTTAGATATTTAGGCCACTAAAAACTATTCGAAGCTCACAAAGATCGGCGAAGGACCCTGTGAACCCTAAAGATGGGAAATGTGTTTACATCATCCCATGCTCTCGTGTGATCCAAATGGATCCGAGAAACACTTTCTATGTCTTCAAAACTACTAAAATCATGCCAAAAACCAAGGAAAAATCGCATAAGGCAGCGTTTTAATACACTATCGGGAGGCAAAACCTGTGAAATTAATGAGAAAAATAGAGTAACGGAGGTAGAACCAATAATACACAATAGTCGTCTGATTTGGCCAATCAACGGTCCAAATTGGATCGGAAACCACAATCGATGGTAACCTTCGGCAGAGATCAGTGAGATCTACTTAAGAACTATGATGGCGAACAATGATATCAATGATTAACGCATATATATGGTGACGAAGATTGGCGAAGTTCATATGGACTGTTGATAAAGCACGCAGATCGACGACCCATATTACATCGCCGCATCGCTATTGGAGGATGTAGTGGAGTGCTTACAATGGCCCAAGGGTTATTGTGATGAGCGATATATCGCATCGCTGCATCACATCAGAACTATGTAGAGGGTCGATATCAATACACCATGCGACAACCGGACCCGATAGCGTTATAAAGGAATTTTGATATAATTTCAAGTCTGTAATAGAGCCATTTTTAATGTATTTTTGCGACTTTTGTTGTATTCCAAAAACACAAAGGAACATAGCCATTCTGATATGCAATAGTGACTTGTGGGTGGACCCGATATAGGAATGAATCATATTTAAAGGAATTTGAAGTCCGATATGTTTAGTTTTGGCAGAATTTCTCTATTAAAATGCATTTTCATTGTGGAAACAGAGCACGACAGTTTCAAAGGTTTGAGAGGCCCGAGGCATTCTTACATTATAGAAATGGTGGCCACCTGCTCTTCAGGCATTAAGCAATGATTGCATAACGCCGGAAGAGGGATTTGAAGCGGGCAAGAGGTCGGGGAGACTGAGAGCCGAGGATATGAAACGAACGAGCAATGCGGTTGGCTTTAAAAGCCACAGACAGAGGACATAATTGAGGAGGCTAATATTTAAGGCAAATGCCGGGACAGAGTTTAGGACAAAGATAGAGAGTCTTGAGGGAGTCTGTGTACTCATAGAGAACTTGAGAGGTTCAAGTAAGCTCTTGTTATTGTAATCTGTTGTGTGAGGCTCAAATTGAGCTCACTACTATAAACAAAACTCTGCTTGAAGATAGAATAGAGAGGCCACCACTGAAGGCTGGACCAGGAGATGTAGCCTAGGAGTATTGGGTGAACTGCTTATTAAATTTTGTTGTGTCATGTGTTATCTATTATGTTTTGTTTATTGCTTCATTCTCTGTGCATTTCACAATCTTATCGATCCATTGCATAAAATGATATAGACTAATACATGCACATAAGTCTGTAATACCTTATTAATGTCTTAGATCTCATTTTCAGATCAAGTGGTATTAGAGCTTTAGGTTGCTAAGGTTAGACAAGCTTGTGCTAGACTGTTAGTGAATGATAACTAAATCAAAGCTTAAATTAGGAGAAGGAGGATTGGTTGAAACTAACCTAGAAATTGGTAGAGTCTATCCTAAGAGGAAATGACAAAAGAAATCCCCTTGGAATCGGACTCTTAGTTCATGGACAGTTTCATGACCATGAGAGCCATGGTAGAAGAAATGTGTAGAGAATTTAAGAAAGGTTGAAGTGGAGATTCTTCCACTTCCAAACAAGACAAAGGAACAAAAGAATCTCTTATAGATGGCCATTTCGAAGGCAAAGGGAAAGAAAAGAGGTTCCTCTGTCCACACCTCCTGACAGCCCTGAAATTAAAAAGAAGAAAACATATTTGATTAACTTAGATGTTAAATTTGATCTGCCTATTTATGATGGGGAGTTAAATGCAGAGAAGCTAGATAACTGGATCAGACAGATTGATGTGTATTGTAGGGTGCAGAATATTGATTCAGACAGGAGTAAAATTCAGCTGGCCAGCCTATGCCTTGGAGGAATTGCCTTGGTATGGTGGGAAGGCAGGACACAAGCTGACTTGAAGAAGCATGGTAAAATTCTTTTTGTCTGGAGTGAATTTGTTTCCGCAATTAAGAAATAATTCTATCCACTAGCTTATATGCAGCAAGCTATGATGAGTTGGCAAACTCTTCGCCAATTAAAAGGGCAAAGTGTACAAAGCTACACCCAAGAATTTACAAACAGAGCTTTGATTCTAGGAATTTCTTTAGACTCACCTGAAAATTTGCTGAAGTATATAGGTGGTCTACATAGTTATTTGAGACACACCATTCTCATGTTTAACCCTACTAGCATAGATGAGGTATCTTTTCAAGCTACCCATCTAGAGGCTAGAGGCAAGAATGTGAACCCAAAGATTGGGGGGTCATCAAGACCCACTACAAGCAAGAACAAGGAAAAGAGGAAGAATAAATGGAAAGAGAGGAAGGCCAATGCTATACAAAAGGCCAAACCTTCATGCATTCACTGCAAGAAGGATGGACATGATGATGAACATTACTGGTCTTTGCATTTGAAGCTGAAACCCAAGAAGTTCTATGGCAAGAAGAAGAAAGCTGCTGCTTTTGTTCAGAGAGATTTGGGGTCAGACTCAGGTGATGAAACAACCATCAAAGCCATAGGTATACAAGGTAAAAATTTTGAAGCATCTTCTAGTAATTTTGCCCAAACTATTGATAGTGAAGAAAATGAGAGAAGAAGACATGAGATTTTTCATATTAGAGTTATTTCCAAGAATCAAAATATTGATACTTTGTTTGATAGTGGCTCACAAGTAAACTTAATTTCTGAAGCAATTGTAAAGAAACTAGGATTACTAACCACACCTCACAAGAAGCCATATCCATTGGGTTGGTTATGTGATAAATCAAAGCTACAAGTGTCTAGACAATGTAAACTTAGGTTTGCCATTGGTTCAACATTTGTAGATGAGGTTGAGTTAGATGTAATTCCCTTGGATATATGTGGAATTGTCTCAGGAAGTCCTTACTTGTATGATAGAAAAGCCATCTTCTATAGAGCTAAAAATAAGTGTCAACTTGTTAAAGATGGAATAGAATATATTGTAAAAGCTCACAAACTGAAAAATAATTATACTCTCATAAATTCAGGGCAGATGAAAAGGACTGTAAATTCATGCAAACAATTTTTACTGATGAAAGGAAAAGAAACCTGAAAAAACCAATGTATTTGAGGGTTGTGATGCTAAACAAAAGGCTAATTTAGAAAGAGTTGTTTTCGAATATGATATCTTATTTCAAGAACCTAAAGGTATGCCACCAAAAAGGGAAATTGTACATGTTATTAATTTGCAGCAAGATGCTCCATTGCCTAACATCGGAATGTACAGGTTATCCACTTTAGAGAATGTAGAAATAAAGAAGCAGGTACAGGAGCTACTCGAGAAAGGGTTCATAAGACCAAGAAGATCTCCATGTGGATCCCCAATAGTGTTGGTGAGAAAGAAGGATGGTTCATGGAGGATGTGCATTGATTACCAAGCACTGAATAAAATAACGATTAAGAATCGTTATCCCCTTCCTCACATTGATGATCTATTGGATCAGCTGAAAGAGGCTGTTTACTTTTCCAAGTTGGACCTACATAGTGGTTACCATTAGGTCAAAGTAGCAGAGAAAGATGCATGGAAGACTGCTTTCAAAACAAAGCAAGGGTTGTATGAATGGCTAGTTATGCCTTTTGGCTTAACTAATGCTCTTGCCACTTTCATGAGAGTAATGAATGATGTACTCAAGCCTTTTATTGATTATTTTGTAATTGTACATTTGGATGACATTCTTGTATTTAGTAAAACATGGGAAGAACATTTGAAGCATGTGAAGCTGTCTCTAGATGTTTTGAAAAAGGAAAACCTCTATGTTAAATTATCAAAATGTGAATTTGGTAAAACATCTTTAAATTACTTGGGTCATATTGTAGGGGGTGGTGAATTGAAGATAGATCCCTCTAAGGTTGCATTCATTGTAAACTAGCCTAAACCCAAGTCTGCTATAGAAGTTAGAAACTTCCTAGGAGCATCACAATATTGGAGAAAGTTTATTGCTAATTTTTCCTTAATTGCAGCTCCCTTACATGCTTTGATATGACTGAACAAGGTGTTTCAGTGGGGAGGCAAACAACAGAAAGCCTTCGACACCTTGAAAGAAAAAATTAGTACAACACGAGTACTAGCATTGCCAAATCTTCAACAACCATTTGAGATCAAAACAGATGCCAATGATTATGCCATGGGAGCAGTGTTGGTGCAACATGGTAAACCCATATGCTACCATTCTGAGACTTTTAATTTTGCAGTAGTTAATTATCCTACATATGTTAAAGAATTGTATGCATTAGTCGAGAGTGTGAAAAAGTGGAAACATTACTTAATGGGCAAAGAGATAGTCATACATACTGATAATCAACCACTTCAATATTTACACTCACAAACTAAGTTGCAAGAATCAAGACACTATAGGTGGATGGGTTTCCTACATCAGTTTCATTTAGTCATCAAATATAAAAAGGGCATACACAGTAAAGTTGTAGATATGTTATCTAGACCAATCATAAATGCATCTACTATACTTAAGCATAACTCAGTAATGCATGAAAGATACATTGAACAATATGCTCAAGATATAGACTTTAAAGATGTATATACAGCTTTAAGTAATGGAAAAAAGGTAGAAGAATTGGATTACTATGTTAAGGAATGACGCTTGTATCATTTGGGAAAGCTATGCATTCCACAAAGAGAGAGAATTAACATAATTAGGGAGGCACATACTTCTCTGATATCAGGTCATTTTGGTGTAAGTAAAACAGTTGCACAACTGGAAAGATACTGCTATTGGCCAAGAATGCATGAAACAATTTCTAGATAGGTAAGAGGGTGTACCATGTGTGCTAAAAGTAAGCCCAACAATAGAAAACTAGGCTTGTACACTCCACTGTCAGTCCCTTCCTATCCTTGGGAAAGTGTTTCCATGGACTTTGTTGGGGGGTTGCCAAAATCTAGAAAGGGACATGACTATTTATATGTTATTGTGGACAAGTTCAACAAAATGTGTATTTTAATACCTTGTAATATGTAGATTACATCTGAACAAGCAACAAAATTGTTCTTTTAGCATGTCCGGGTGCATTTTGGGTTACCCACTTCCATAGTATCTGATTGAGACTCCCGATATGTTGGTAAGTTTTGGAAAAGTCTGTGGGAATTAATGGACACCGGACTGAAGAAAAGCACAACCTTTCATCCACAGACAGATGGCCAAATAGAGGTAGTCAACCAGAAATTGATCCAGTTGCTCAGGGGTTATTGTAGCAAGCATCCCAAGCTTTGGGATGAACACTTATATTATGTACAACATGCTTACGACTGTGCTAAACATTCTTCTACACAAAGATCTCCTTTTGAGACCTGTTTTGGTTTCATACCAAGGTCTCCCATGGATTTTGTCTTTGAAAAATACATAGCAGTTGCTGGACATAGTGATGTGGACAAAGCAACTAGATTCATTGAACAGATCCAATAAATTCACTAGGTAGTGCAGGAACAGCTGGAAGAGAGCCAAGCCAAGGCAAGGCATGATAAACACCGGGTGGAGCACAACTTCCAAGTTGGTGATCAAGTCTGGTTGTATATCAGCAAGGACAAAATGCAAGGTTAAGGAAAGAAGCTGAAGCCAATAAGGTATGGGCCTTTTAAGGTACTTGAGAAAATTGGTGAGAACGCTTTCCGCCTTGATCCGCCAACATACATGCACATCTATTCAGTAGTAAATGCAAAAAATTTGAGACTGTTTGAACTTTCTTTAATTGAAGATCCTGAAGAGAAAAGTCAATTGCCTCCCATTGATTATCTATTGCCTAAATACCTCAGTGGGCTGCAGGAAGATACAGTTATGGACAGGAAGGTGAGGACTACACGCAGAGGGGACGTGGAGTACCTTAGAATTGGACTCAAAGGTTCAAAACTCAACAATGCAAAATGTATAGAGACTGGGAAAGTGAGGTAGCTGTATCCTCACTTAAGCAATGCTCGAAACCCAACTTTTGGTGGTCCAAAATCTTTTTCAGTGGGAAGGCGTGATCCAAATGGATCCGAGAAACACTCTCTATGTTTTCAAAACTATGAAAATCATGCCAAAAACCAAGGAAAAATCGCATAAGGCAGCCTTTTAATACACTATCGGGAGGCAAAACCCGTGAATTTAATGAAAAAAACAGTAACAGAGGAAAAACCAATAATACACGGTAGCAGTTCGATTTGGCTGATCAACGGTCCAGATCGGATTGGAAATCGCAATTGGCAGTAACCTTCGACAGAGATTGGTGGGATCTACTTAAGAACTGCAATGGTGAACAACGATATCGAAGCTTAACGCATATATATGGTGACAATGATTAGTGAAGTTCATATGGACCGTCGATCAAGCGTGTAGATCGACGACCCATATTACATCACCGGGTCGTTGTCAGAGGATGCAGTGGAGCGCTTACAATGGCCCAAGGGTTATTGCGATGAGCGATTGCAATATATCACATCGCCGCATCGCATCAGAACTATGTAGAGGGCCGATATCAATACACCATGCGACAGTCAGACCCGATAACATTATAAAGGAAATTTGATATAATTTCAAGTTTGTAACAGAGCCAGTTTTAATGTATTTTCGCGATTTTCATTGTATTCCCAAAACACAAAGGGACAGAGCCATTCCGATATGCGATAACGACTTGTGGGCGGACCCGATATAGGAATGAATCATATTTAAAGGACTTTGAAGTCCGATATATTGAGTTTTGGTGGAATTTCTATGTTAAAATTCATTTTCACTGTGGAAACAAAGCGCGGAAGTTTCAAAGGTTCTAGAGGCTTGAGGCATTCTTACGTTATAGAAATGGTGGTCACCTGCCCTTTGGGTGTTAAGCAATGATTGCATAATGCTGTAAGAGGGATTCGAAGCGGACAAGAGGTCGAGGAGCCTGAGAGCCGAGGATATGAAACGAACGGGCAGCGCGGTTGGCTTTAAAAGCCACAGACAGAGAGCATAATGGAGGAGGGCAGTATTTTAGGCAAATGCTGAGATAGAGTTTAGGACAGAGACAGAGAGCCTTGAGGGAGTCTGTGTACTCATAGAGAACTTGAGAGGTTCAAGTAAGCTCTTGTTATTGTAATCTGTTGTGTGTGAGGCTCAAATTGAGCTCACTGCTGTAAACAGAACTCTGCTTGAAGACAGAATAGAGAGGCCACCACTGGAGGCTAGACCAGGAAATTTAAACCAGGAGTATTGGGTTAACTCCTTATTAAATTTTGTTGTGTCATGTGTTATCTATTATGTTTTATTTACTGCTTCATTGTTTGTGCATTTCGTAATCTTATCGATCCATTGCATAAAATGACATAAACTAATCCATGCACATAAGTTTGTAATACCTTATTAATGTCTTAGATCTCATTTTCAGATCACTCTGGGACTTTGTACATTGGTGAAACTAGTCGCTCAATTAATCATAGGATTTATATGCATGTAGTGGACATCAAACATGTAAGATCTCGCTCCTCTGCTTTGGCAGAACATGTGAAAAAGATAAAACATCACTTTTTCATTGAAGAGGCCAGGGTCATTGCAAGAATTGATCATGTTCATCACCGTAAGTTTAAGAAAGCCCTGGAAATTGAAAGGAGGCATATTAATCTGAATAGAGACAAGATTAGAGTATTAGCAGGTGTTGGATCCCTGCCTTGTCTTCCTTAATTTTATTTATTTATTATTATTAATTATTTTATTTATTTATTATTAATTATTTATATATTTCTTATTACTATTTATTAGTTTATTGTTTGGAACAATTAATTTGACCATATTATTATTTTTTAGTTATTTATATATAGAACTTTCATTTTATAATAAAATAATAATAATAATAATAAATTTAGTTGAATTCATAATTTCTTTTTATTTTATTTTTAAATTTGTCTTCATTTTCATTTTAATTTTTCCTTAGTGTTATTTATTTTATTAGTTTGACCATATTATTATTTAATTTTAATTTGATGCCAAGATTCAAGATTCATCCAACAATATTTGTACCAGGTAGATCCATCATAAGGGATCACTTCTTACTAGCTCAACCATGGAGCTTGACCTTGTGGGTGTCAAGAGAATTGAACCCGTAACTTCTCAATGGAAAAGGTGCTTTAACAACGGGGTCTCGACCAACTGAACTAACCCTCAAGGCTAAATCAATACAAAGGCAACTTCCAGTTAAACATTTTGATACAATAAAACTTAAATCGAAGTGAAAAATTATCATTAAACCTCCAACCACATATGATACACTCAATTAACACATTATATATTTTATAATATGTAATAAATCCTAAATTATTACTCCCTAAAACAATATTTCTTAAAATAATTTTAAATTAAAATTGAAATTTATATAATTAAAATTTATATAAATTCCTAAATTCGAATTTAGATTTATTCAAAATCCAAAATCCCAATGTTTCCGGGACTTGAAACTAAAGTCTCGTGAAAAGAAGAAAATGGTTAAATGATTTATCAAGGAGTTGTTTCAATAAGATTGTAAAGGGTTAGAGGCTTATTTTAAATTATTTAATAAAGCTTTGAAATATAATTTTAAAATATGTATGTATTAAAAAAATTGTAGAAGATCGTGTACGAATATGATATACTCATATTTAGAGGGAGAAATATAAATAATTAATAAAATATATTTTATTATAATAAAATTTGCAATAATATTTATATTTAATTTATATATATTTATTAATTTTTTTGTTAAAGTTTATGGGATTTTGGATTGATGGTGAATGGGTGCAGATAGGTCACTGGTTCAAATCTCCCATGTGCTTACCACAAAAAAAAAAAAATGTAAAAAATGGTATAACATAATAAAACAAAGATGGGTAACAAAATATTAGATCAATGAAAGGTTAGATTAAAAAATGAAAAATATTGTTTTTATTATGAAGGAGATGTAGTGAAGTGTTAGATAGGATGTTTATGAATTAAAAAACAATAATAACATATGTTAGATTTTAGGCTTCTATGGAAGTTTTTTGCAGTGGTATGATCCGGATTGTCCACAGTTTTTTGTTCATTTTGTCGACGTTTCAAACCCAAAGGGGGTCCATCATCAGGACAAATCAGAAAGAACCACATACATAGGACCTTTAGAGGCTGTGAAACCATAGTTAGATAAGTATATAGTACATCCTCTAGGAAGGAATACCCATACTCAATACTGAAAGAATAGATCATGACCACCCACACAACATATTGTGGACTCATGTCATCAAGGATTAGTCATGATACAACGTAGATATGTCACAATAAATATCAGTAGGGTTGCATACACAAAAAAGAGTGCCTAAAGGATGACCCACGAAGTACATACTACATTCTCCAATGTAGCTTGGGGGAGGCAATGTGCTTGAGTGAAGTAGCCTCATGCCCCAAAATTTTTGACTTGTTCCAATGGTATGACTTGATGACATGCGAATGAATGAGTTGATGTCGAGGATTCAGGGAAACTATATGATTACCAGGCATTGTGCGATCTTGTTAATAGGTGCGAGGGGGACCACCAATGAGGAAAATGGCTACCAAGGTACCTAGAAAAATATGGAGAATGTGAATGAATGACATGCTATTGAGCACATGCAGAATCGATCAACATGGGCCAATGAGGAAAGCCCACTATCAATTGGGAGGAAGTCTCCCACTGAGGATTGCAAGCTCCAAGGTATTAGACTGTTTCTAGATATACATCCCAGATAAGGTGTTGAGTTTTGGAGGAACAACAGGGTTCTCACACCCAATGGAGGGCAGAGAGTTCCATTCAATTTTATTGGGAAAATACTCCTAAGGTCATCCAAGAAGAAATTACTTAGGTGAAACATGAAATAATTGATGAAAGAGGGGGTGCTAGACACAAGGAATACCCGAGGGAACTACAATTAGTACATATACATTGTTGACATCTACCAACACTCAAATCTCCTACTTGATCGAGTTTTGCTTGACTAAAATGAGTCGAGGAAACCTTTCTAGTGTTGGACGAGTTTCAACTAATAATTAGGAACCTAGATCAACGACTCAATCAAATTGAATAGCATTTAGACATTCCCCAGAACTCAGGTTGCTCCCTTGGCAGTTGTAAGGAGCCTATTGTATGGATATATATGATTCCTTCAAGTCCAATGAGGGATTCTTATCATTCTAGTGTTTTAAGTTGTTTATTTCATATTTTTTTCCAATTAGATCATAGCTCAGGTGGCTTGGTTTTATAGTTTATTTATTTGGTTGTTTTGGGGAGCTCTATCAAACTCTATGGGTGGATGTTGCTAAAATTGTGGTTCTATCAATGGTCTAATTTCCCAAACAAAAGACTAGAAAAAACTCTACTGATTTAATATTTTTCTTTGAAATATGAAATAGATCTTTACTTTACAAAAAAATAAAAAATCAGGTAGATCCTTAATTCAAGTCATCTGTAAATTGTCATTTAGCAAATAATCTAAAGATACTATGCCAATTTGTAACCTCTTATAAGTAAAAGTTATGATTATTTCTCTAAAATCAAATAAAAATTAAATATAGAATATTCAATCCCCAATAAAAATCAAACCATAATACATTAAACTCAGATATCAAGTATATGGTAACTTACAACAACATAAGAGAAAATAAGATATTTTACAGTAGTAAAAATTATTCCAAGATAACATAAGATAGGTGTATTTCACTATTATTTGATACATATACTTCCACATGACACCTCGTATAGAAGAGAAAGGGAAGGTTAAACAAATAAGTATACCCATCTCATAACCAATTTACCTTCATGTAAGTAAGAGACAATGTTCCCTTAAGTCTCCCATTGAGATAAGGTTAATGAAATTTTAAGACTTATATGCATCCTTGTAATCAATATAAAACAACACAAAAGAAGAGAGGAAATTTTATCCAATTTTCTTATAAATAGGATACATATTTTATTGTTCACTCATTTAAAAATTTAAGCAAGAAGTTGGAAAAAGAAAGAATAATACAAATAATATTACAAGATTTGTTGTTCCTATGTAGTGGTAATCTTAGCATTTGTTGCAGTGGGAGTTATTACCATCTTTTCATTAGGCATTGAACCCATTCCTCTCTAAGTGTATTAACTATGAATATGATTGTTTTGCCATGTATTATGCTTAAGTTTTAAGGACACATTTCATATAGGAACTTTTAACATTTGTTGAGGAAATATGGAGGCACATTACATATTAACGTATGATAAGACCACATGATAATGGTTTTTTTGTCTTATTCCACAAACTATAATCCACATGTACCTCTTTATAGTGGCTTCCTAATCTTCCTACATCAACCCAATACAGGGCCATTAACCCATTCCCTTGGGCCTTCTTTCTTTCACTAGCACTCATGCCTAATCATGATGAGATAATGGGAAGGATGTGAGGGGGGTCAATCTAAAGCAATTGTGAAAATTTTAATGGATTCTTAGACCATATGAAAAATTTCTCCTACTCAATGTCTTACAACATTATGAGAAAATATCTTCAATCACCATAGTGTAAGACACCATACTTATTTGCACATTTATTTTCTAAGGATCCCCTCAATAATTACTTAGACTCCCAATATCCCTTCAAATATATTGATGGCAATGTAAATTTTATCAAAAAATTGTTGATTAGTATGGTTTTAGACAAGCTATTAACAAGTAGAATTGTGTTGCAAATGGGGTAATGGAAATTAAAGGGATGATGGTGAGGAGAGGAAGGGAAAAAAGTTGCCCAATTGGTTACTAGGTCATGGAATTATGTAACAAAGTACCCTAACATATTTCCTATGTTTCTCATAATATATACCAAATACTGCATAGTGGGCATTTATAAGCCTAACTCATGTGTCTAACAATATGTCCAATTGGGTTATTAGTTTTGGAGATCCATTTATATGAATTTTCTGTAAAGAGGTACCAATATGTATTGTTGATTAATTAACATTCTTATCACCTAAAAGTTTCATTGGTTGTAAAAGGAAACTCTTAACGAAACCAAGAATCGACTTTAGGTTGAAAAGCTGACCTATTTTCAACTAGGGGTTCTCCCTCTTGAATCTAAGCAATAAGATTGCTGGCTTGAAATATTAGTGGTCATATTTGGTTAATAGGGTTTGAAAATATGGTACGGATTAGTATGATCCCATTGGGAATGGATTCAAAATGTTTAGCTTAATGAGAAATTACATTGAAATATTCAACAGAGACAAGGTAGTTAAGACACTTTGAATCTTCAAATAGTTTAGATGGAAGGAAAAATATTAAAGAAATTGTATACTCATAAGAGCATCGCATGGATGAATTCGACAAAGCATAAGTTAGAAAAACTATGGACAACTGAAAATATAAATAGAGCATAGAAATTATGAACTTTTTTTATGTACTCTTATTCAATCATAGAAGATCATACATAATGGCAACACAAAAAGGAAACAAAAATAAGGGAGAAGTCATTCAAAACACCCAACAAAAGAATTTTTGTTGTAAAATCATATTTTCCTCATTAAAATTTAATAAAACATGCAGTATACAATATTTTTTCCAGCAAAAACCCAACCCTTTGTTTGTCTTTTCCATCTAATTTATACAAAAATTACATTAGTTTTGAGATCCATAATTTCTTGAAGTTTTTATTACAAAATTTGACAAAATATCAAAAATAAATCAAGGTCCAAAAGAAATGGATATGAAAACCTCATCTATATTTAGTTTTTCATTTGAAACAATCAAGAAGATGGTAAGATTTGATTCCCAAGTTTAATTGATGAGGTGGCTCATCAACAACTGTCCATGAGATTTTTCTAGCGAATTCTTGAAAAATAGGGTCCAAATATGCCTTTGTATATCCCAAATCGTGATAATTGTATTAAAACTGAGAGAAGCTTTTTTTAATTGGTTCATTACTCAAAAAAAATATTTTGGTTTTCAAAAAATCATCTCTAGATGTTCGGAAGCTACTTTTTAAAATAGTGACTAAAATATGAAAAAACTGATTTGCAAAAATATGGAAACATATGCCTCAAATATTCCAAACCATTATACCTGTTTAAAAAATAAAAGAGGTTTTTATAAATGAGACTATTACCAACAAAAACCTCTTTTGGATTTCAAAAATTTTTCTCCAGCTGTTCGGAAATTGCGTCCAAAGTTTATAACTAAAACAGGAAAAAAAAGAGTAAAATAGAGCGCTGGCATTTGATTTGTCAACGCCACCATTTAAAATTTTTTAAACCAGTGTTGGAAAATTATCTGTCAGCGTGTCTAAATTCTTAGTGGAAGATTTTAAACAACTTCTTCAAGCTATTACCCCTGAAGTCTTTATCTAGAAACTAAATTGTGATAACAACTGACTCCACTGGGGATGTTGTCACCTTAAGAGGCAACAAAGAACCTGCATAGACCAACTACCTAGTCATTGGGTGGCTCCCAAATATTTAAAACAATTCATTCTCCAAACCTGAAAATTGTACACTGCTGCAAACAATCACATTGCAAACCAAACTGAAACTGCAGGCTGAAAAATAAATTCTTGGCCAACAAGTTTATAGAATTCTTATCATACACTAACATGTTGAACAAATAATGAATCAAATAATACAAAAATTCCAATGCAACTAGTCAAGTAGCAGCTCAAATAATGTAGCTCCTTGATTGTGCTCTTTTCCTTGCTCCACATCAAAATATTTTCCTTTCTTAATCTTAGCTTTAGCAAGCATAAATCCACCACTCTTTACTTTACTACATTCTTGCAAGTTATTTAAAAACTTGAAAACAAATTCATTATTGATAAAATATGAAAACTTGGGACTACTTACTGACTCTAAAAAGACTTCAAAAGGATCCTCAAATGAATGCAAACTGATCTCATAATGATTTAAAAGACATTCACTTTGATGGGTAATCCCTTTAACTACATATTTTCCCCCATGCATCTTAATCTTATGGCTATCATAAATAGGCTGAAAATCTTCATATGATAGCTACAATGGAGTACTTTCTGATAAAGAAAATATCTCTGGTTGTTTTGAAAATTAGCATCCTTACAATAATCATTTTCAAAATCCCTTTAAGTCAATGGTTATTACTCTGAACTGAGAAAAATTTCCCTATACAAAGCCACATTATGAAAAACATGAAAATCTTCCCACCAATCTATAACGTTGTCATTTTGTTCTAGTAAACCTATGCGATTTTGCATCGGTTCAAGTTCTGCTACTTCATTTATGATTTTAAATTTCTATTTTAGCAACTTGAATGAAGAAAATCACAAAGGCAAAGAGTTACCCTCAACTAATTGATCACTGTATTTTTGTCAAATGTTGTAATTGTGATATATAGGTTTAGTGCTTTCATAAGGATACTGAAAATGAAAATTCTTTGGTGAAAGAAAAACATTTGGTTGGTCATCATTATAAATACCTTGAATATCATTAGTAATAAAATTTGAGACAACAATTTTGTCTTCAACAAGTTGATTATTGCTCACTACAAAAACGTCGTCATTGAGACTCTCAAGAAAATGTATGATATTATCAATCCTTTGCTCATAATGAAATGGATTAGGATTCATATCAAGTCTCTCTTGAACATGCTCATTCTCTTGTTCATCTACATATATAGCTTCATCCAAACTACGTTTTGGGAGTTTCTCACATGCATGAATATTTTCATCTATTTCCTAAGCATTAATGAACATTTGTTGTAAGGTCATGAACCTTCTATTTATGAGAAAGTAAGAACAATACGAATGAAAGGTTGTTGCATAATGCAACATAACAACAAATTGGGGAGGTTGAATATCTCTAGGAATCTTATGATAAAGACTAAAAAATATCCTATTAAACATAGAGACAATTTCATCGCTTTGTTTCTCTATGACATGAAACTCTGAAAAATGTTGATCCTTGGATTTACTCTCACCCCAAAATTTTAGAAAATGATCATTCAGTTCCTCCCATGAATCGACTAATTCAAGCTCTAAATGTTTGAACCATTCTTTAGCATACCCTTGTAATGATTGAGAAAATGCTCTCATGTACACATCATCATACTCAACTTCAAAAAGATTTATGAAATGCTCAAAGGCTAGAATATGTTTTTCAACTGTAATATTCTTTCCATCAAACATAGGGAGGTAATTGTAATTTTTTGTAGGGAATTCATGAAGGATATATGGTAATTTAAGAGGTATATGTCTCTATTGAATATTGGAAGGTATAGGATTGATCATATGGGGTGATATATCAACTTTAGTATCATGAGAATTACAAAGTTGATCATGGACATCATATGGTACAAACACAGGAATTTGCTCAGGATCAGTGATATACAAAAAAGGTATATTTCTGCCTTTCAAAGAAGGATTTACAGCTATAGATATATGGTGTCATTTGAGTATAGTAGGGAAATAATTAATCCTTTGATATATACAAGAAATGACAATAAATAATTGGCGAAAAAGAAAACCATTTTTTGGAAAAAGTTCAACTTTTGGTACCGGGTTCTTCCATATTGGCCTTTCATGTTTATGTCAAATGAGCTCGTCCTCTAGTGGAGTCACTAGTGAATTATTCCACAGTGGAGTCACTAGCGAATTATTTCATAGTGGAGTCGTTGGGTGAAATATGTACAACTTAATGGTGTCCGACCGTTGTTCACCGTCAATGGTTAGATATGAATCTTTGTTGTTCTCCCAGGGAATATTTCACCTTTGTTCCCCAACAACAACACCAAGATGTTATCACCTAAAATTTTCATTGGCTGTAAAAGGAAACTCTTAAGTAAACTACAAACCGACTCTAGGCTGAAAAACTGACCTCTTTTCAACTAGAGGGGGCTCCCTCTTGAATCTCAACAAGAGGATTGTTGGCTTAAAAGATTAGTGGTCAGATTTGGTAAATAGGGTTTGAAAACATGGTAAGGCTTAGTAGGATCCCATTGGGCATGGATTCAAAATGTTTAACTTAAAGAGAAATGACATTAAAATATTCAATATAGTTAAGGTAGTTGAGATACTTTGAATATTCAAATTGTTCAGATGAAAAGCAAAATATTAAAGAAATAATTTACGTATAAGAGAATCACATGGGTGAATTCTACAAAGCATAAGTCAAAAAACTGTGGATAACTAAAAATGGAAACTGAGTATAGAAATTATGAATTTTGTTTATGTACTCTTATTCAGTCATAGAAGATCATACATAATGGAAACACATAAAAGAAACTAAAACAAGGGAAAAGACATTCAAATCAGCCAACACAAGAATCTCTATTGTAAAATCAGATTTTCCTCATTAAAATTTTAGAAAACATGTAATATACAATAGTTTTCCAGTGAAAACCCAACGCTTGGTCTGTCTTTTCCATCTAATCTATACAAAAATTGCATTAGTTTTGAGATCCACAATTTCTAGAAGTTTTTATTACAAAATTTGACAAAATATACAAAATAAATCAAGATCCAAAAGAAATGAATATGAAAACCTCCCCATCTATCTTTATTTTTTCATTTTAAGCAATCAAGGAGATGGTAATATTTGATCCCCAAGTCAAATTGATGAGGTGGCTCATCAAAAACTATCTATGAGATTTTTCTGGCGAATTCCTGAAAACTAAGGTCCAAATATTTCTTTGTATATCCCAAATCGTTATAGTTGTGTAAAAAATGAGAGAGGTTTTATTAATTGGTTCATTCCTAAAAAAAAATCTTTTGGTTTTCCAAAAATCTTATCCAGTTGTTTGGAAACTGTTGTTTAAAATAGTGACTAAAACATGAAAAAATTGATTTGCAAAAATATAGAAAAATAGGCCTCAAAGGTTCCTTCGAATCTTCCAAACCATTACACCTATTTAAAAATTGGAAGTCATTTTTCAAATGAAACTGTTAACAAAAAACCCACTTTTTGTTTTCAAAAATTCATTTCCAGCTGTTCAAAAACCGCATCCAAAGTTGATAACTAAAACAAGAAAAAAGAGAGTAAAATAGAGCGCTGACATTTGATCTGTCAGTGCCACCATTTTAAATTTTTTGAACCAAGGTTGACAAATTATTTGTCATTGTGTCTGAATTTTCGATGGAAGATTTTAAACAATTGCTCCAAGCCATTGCCCTTGAAGTATTTATCCTGAAACTAAATTGTGATAATTAACATGTTGTTCAAATTCATTTATAATCCATAGAACTAAGATACTTATTGATAATCATAGTATATGCCTAGCCTACAAGCATGAGTAGAGAACAAATTACATAATATAAACCCCAAACCATGAAAAAATGCACCAACTCATGAATATATGGAATTATCATGAAACTTGGGTTAAGATACAGACTTTGAACACACAGATACACAATTCCTATGTTAATCATTCAAATTGAAAACACTTCCCACAAAGCTCCACCTCTTTCCAAACCATTTGTGTATTTATCAAGTATGTACATGCCAACTATTCAATATAATAAGTTGATACGCTAAGAAGGTGATTGAAGGAAGGAATAAGGGAGATGTACCAACCATAATAACACTCCTTGTTACTATAACAATGATGTAAATATAGGAAATAGTGTTGGGGCTCACCTCTTTTGATGCCTCCTTGATCTTGATTGAGTCAATCATATTGAACTCTTGCAGAGATTTTATGTTACATTATGTCAACATCCTTGCTATAATCATAAGAAACTCTCGATTCCTTTAATTAGGAGTATTCTTGTGTTTAGCATTCTTTCCCATCACATTGTTGAAGGTATTAATAAAGACTCTCTAGTGGTAAGACTTTCTTTTGTCCATAGGAGCATGGAACTTGGAAAATAACATCGAGTATTGACTCATTCCCATTTTTCCAAGTTCAGAATTGTGGTGAACGAAATATGACATCTAAAACAAACCAAAATGGAAAAACGTTAATACAAGCCAAAATATCATTAAATGTAGTTTGGAAAACCAACCGTGCTTTTGAAATTTATAGTTTTCATTTTTTTTTGGATATATCAGATTGATCTTGTTTGTTCTTTTTGTTTTGTTTTGTTTTTTTTAAATGAACAATATGATAGGGATTTTTCTTTGGTGATTGGAATGGGACTTTTTACAACATCTCTTATCTAGTGGATGCTCTACTATTTGAGTTTGCATCAAATTTCAAGGGTGGCTCAGACATGGTGCTGCTTATTTTCAACTATTTTGATGATTTTGAGTTTCAAATTGATTTACTAGACATGATTAGCTCCAAGGGTGTTTTGGAGGTGTTGTTGTTGGGTGCATACTACATAGGAGAAGGGATACCATGAATATGAGCATATACACATTGAATATGTCTGTAAACAACCCATTTAGGTTTAGCTTTCAGAGTAATAATGTCTATGGATCTAAAAATAATGTAATATATATATTTATATCATGTGGAAGGTGAATCCCAATGTTTAGTACAATGTACATATCTAAGAGTACTAGGTGGTGTATAATTATAACATGATAATATGTGGCACCAACAATGGTCATTATGTCTATGATAGCTTTGATAACATGCCAATCATTTACTAGTTAATTTGAAAGGAGCGTAAGCGATCTTTACGCAGATCAACCATGGAAACCATGCACTTTGATGTGAAAAAATATTTATCCATAATGATGTTACTAGTTACCCATCTTCATCATTTGAATGCTTTATGTTCTCCATGATGTTCCTTTTAGTGGATGAGGTGTTGTTTTGAAATGCTGAGGAAAAATATTCAAGGGGTTAAAATTGAAATTTTCATAATGATTATGGAATGTGATTTTTTTTAATTAAGATATAGGAAATAACTATGGGATGTGATTTTTTAAGTGCATGCGATAACAGACACCCATACCATCTTTTTATTTGGAAAAAAATACTCCTAAACATGGTCAGAACTTTGTTGGAAGTTATATTTCTACCTTTATGTTGGGAACTTTGCCTTGAGAGGTTTTGGTTGGTTTTAAGATGACCCAAATCATTGTATTTAAAAAAATGAACGAAAAATATGGGACTTTGAATCATTGGAAAAACCACAATCCAAGGGATTTACCTCTCTTTTACCAACATAGCCAACTTAGGTTTAAATTTTCATTACAATTTGTATGTGTTTACTTTATTATCCCTAGAATGATATGTCTTAAAAGATTGACTTAACACTAGCTAATACAATTAGTTTATGCTCAATTCTCTTTGGTATGGATCTACTTTAGAGTATTCGAATGATACATTACAACAAATTAATAACTACCCAACATAACTACACTAGATTTAATACCATTGCTTTCCTTGAGAATCCTTGTAGTAATATCTTATAGAAGATTGACCTAATTCTAACATAATTAGCATAAGTTAAATTCTTAGTGTATTTAGTATAGTTATTTTTAAGAATGGAGATTAGCCTCCCTCTAGTAAAATATAAGTACCCTAAGTTTAATTCTTAATATAACTAGTACATCTCTCCCTAATGATTCTCATAGTAACATGTCAACATTGACCTTATTTCGACTAGTACACATAAATTCATTTTTAAATACATGTTGTATAATTATATTTGACAACCTCAACATAACCTAGTCAACCATTTTAAATAACTTATATTTAATTTTCAAAAAAATGTATATGACTAAACTTAAAAATCATTAATATAAAATTTACTCTAACAAATACAATAAATCAAACTTTGATTATCAATATATTATATAATTTAATGTTAAAATTAATACATATCATATTTTAAAATATATCTCTACTTTAAAAAACATAATTAACCAAAGTTAATCAATGACTAGATAACAAGCCACTTCAAGGACTCCAAGAAAAATGGTCTACGCGATTTATTCTAGGGTTCGCCCGCCACGCCTCTCTTGCCTGGATGTCGCTGCTTGCCAGGGTTTGGCTTACACTGCTGGGGAAGGGATGAACAATGGAGACTATTTTTTTTCTGCTATCTCGATGCGATCAAAAGTGGGGGGCTTCGAGATATGGCTAAGGAGGATTGGCTCGTCTCATATCATGATGAGAACAATTTTTGGCTCAGAAATGAAGGTGTGGAAAGTTGAAACTGGGATCTGGATATCTTGAGAGCAATGCATTAGATTTTCCAATAGAGGGTTGTCACTGCCAGACCCAAATTTCTTGCCAAAACTACAATGTTATTGCCATGGATTGGTAAACGGTGGTATGGATCCTCTGTATGTGGTGGCTATTTTCTTCAGTCACCGGAGTATGTTGACTTTGGCTCATTCGTTGACCATGACCATGGAGGGTTTTCCAATGGTTTAAAGATTGTGTTCGAGAGTCATGGATGTGAGGTTTACAAGGACCAAATCCTAGTTAGTTTTCAGATGGATATTTGAATATTTCATATACCATGTAGCAGATCCACCCAAGTGTTCTACATATCTAGCAACCCTCATTTGTTTAAGACCTAATCTGCGCTTTCTATCTCATTTCTTGGTAGAATCCGATGAATACAGAAAGGAGGGTCTCCCAAGGTCGATGAAATATGGGTCAGAGGCTTTTTTGTGCCCTAACAACTGTCCATCAGAGAAAAGTGAGATAGCACCTATCATGGGCAAAGGTGAAATTTTTCAAAATTTTTCTCAAATTCCATCTAGAAGATCGATCCCAATGGCGGTCAAAAAGGATTTCTTGGTACTCAATTTGAAAAGGGATATCCATAACAGATCTGGTATTCCAATGGAGGCGCAACGTCTGATCTATGTCGGTAGATCTATGAAATATGATCAACAACTATAAGACTATGGCATATATGGGAACTCCACAATCATGATTAACCTAAGGTTGTGGGGACACTCACTTAGACCAATCCATGGATATACTTCCTTTAAATATGCTCTTAAAGGTAAATCCGTTGCATCAAGTAAATCTAAACAGACTTTAAACATTCTTGGGCCCTATATTGTCGAGCAGATAAAAAAATCCCGACAATGACAATAGATATAACAGAGACAATTAATATTCACACAACCTATGAAGCCCAGGCAATCATTTATAGGTTTAATGGTTTTTGGCCAAAACCTATGGACCTTTTTTAGTGGATTTTTACAACTTGGATATTGTTGGGTTGTGTTATATTCTTTCCATGACTAACTTCCCTAGTTAACCTGGGGGTTAGAGGGGGGGCGGAGCCCCCCTTCGTTGCATCGATTACACAGTGGGGTTTGAGGTGGGGCGGTTATCCCCCCTATGGGGTCTAGGGCAGTGCCCCGGGGAATTTTTTTTGGACCCTATATTAGGTGGGCGGACCTACCTATGGTTTTGTGCATGGTTTTCACACATGGTTTTGGCACGATGGCTTTTGGTCCATGGTATTGGATGCTTCAGAATGTATATATATGTATTGTAACATTGAAAGGAACATAATTAAAAATCAAGCTGGTAGTCCTGGTTTTGGGATCCAGGAAAAAAATCTTTGTATATGTGTTTTATGTGTTATGCTCTCGCATTGTTTATTTTCTGTGTTTTAGAATTTGTATGCAGGAAATTTCTGTACGGGGTTAAAACCTAAAGATACCAAATTGTGAGGTTCACCTTTTCCCCAAGGGCTTCTTCATAGTAAAATTTGAATCATCAGAGATCAGAGAATATGTCATATAAGAGGGTCCATGGTTTTGGGGTAATGCATGATTGTTCATCACACCATGGTTCCTAGATTTTGATGCCAATTCAATATTGGTCTCCAAAATGCCTGTGCGGATAAGATTGCATAATTTACCCCTTCATTTCTAGCATCCAAAAGTTTTATAAGGAATCGGTAACCTATTGGGGAGATACATCAAGATGGATACACAAAGAAAAGAATAAGCAATATATACTTTTTCCAGAATTTGCATGGAGGTAAACCTCAACAAAGGTCTTCCTTATCGTATTCCTCTGACACACAACAACCAATGTTTGACTCAATTCCTAGATTATGATAACATGACATTCATGTGTCATTTTTATCTACAAATAGGACATTTACAAAACTCATGTCCTCTCGCAAAGAAAAATCCTAGGAAGAAAAAGAAACCAACTAATAAGCCTAAGGGATGGAAATTCCAAGCACAACAACCTGATGAAGAAGAGGAAGAGGATCATATAACTGAGGAAAAATCAAACCCACAAGCTCCTCCAACAAGAAAAGGAACCAATCAGGAAGGAATGATGACAGTAAGTTCACAAAATCCAAGGGCGGAAGAGAATATTGATTAAGAAATTCAAAATGAGAATGAAATTGGAGGATTTAAATGTCCTTATTCCTTTGAGAGCTTGGACTCAGAAAACGAACATCTGAGGAAATATGAATACAAACAACTAATCATTGTAACATCCACTCCTAACCAAGGAGGATGGCGAAAAGTAGAGAAGAATAAGGGTAGAAAAGGGAGACTAAGCATCTTTTCTTAGTCCCAGTTTGTCCTTTCTGTTTGGTTTTTTTTTTCTTTATGTGCCAACTATTGACTGACACTGCTTCAAAATATTCATGTAACCTTTATTTTTTCTTTTTATTTTTTGGGAATTGGCAAAAGGATGAGCTAAAGGAATGCCTTCAGGCATTTTGTTCCTTGATTTTCAGGCTGAATAAAATTATGATTTTTCTTCAGGGAAAAAAACATAATTAACCAAAGTTGATGTTTAACATATTACATAAAATCCCATAACATATCTGAAATTATCAACCCCACTCTAATCAACATAAATATAATTCTTTCATATTTAAGATTTCCTAAGTAATACTTTTATACATAATCTATGACCGTAGACAGAAGTATCTTCCCTAGGCCTAGTTGATTGGACAAGAACAACATAAGGACAAGGAGACTAATGTTTTCCTTAAAGTAAATAGATAATAGGATGAATCCTACCTATAATTTGTCATATGCTTCAATCCTTACTTGGCTTGTATGCTCCAATCCTAGCTCTAATCGCTATAATTAGAACCTGCACATTCAAACAACACAAACTAATGATCTAGGAAATCTATGCAACATCATCTAATTACTTTATTCAATAGATCAACATGGTATTGCAATGCATGAAACCATAACATCTAATATATGAAAACAAATAAATCTTTGCATTAATAAAATGGAGTGAGTTACAACTGAAAATAGGTGTTGACCTTGTAGAATAGCTCCTCTAAGTTGACTTATCCTTTCCTTGTCACAAAGTGCACCTCTAATCACCCTAATGCATGGAATGATATCTCTCACATCAACAACATAAGGGTAGAATCACTCTCCAAAAGCCAACCCCTTGCCTATGGATGGTAGTAAATATATAGGAGAAGGAGGTAGTTCATGAATTCTTATCCTTTTACCAACCTGGTTTGTGATCCACTCTTGATGGGAGGATGAGCTCAAGGGATAAGGAATGAAAACTCCAAGATAGGATAGGATAGTATTTGATATTTTATGTGAGGTAAATAGTTACAAAATATCCTGGAAGCTTCGGGATTCTTTTTTGTTTAATTTCCCAAATTTCTAGAATCAGAGCACCCTCAACACTGAGCAACCTGTTGGTGATCAGCATGTGTGTAGAGTAGGGCAACCTGGTAGCCAACGCTAGCCAATGAGGGGCCAGGGTGCGTTGGTCCTTAAAATGACTAAAATAAGGCACTTTCAGGCAGAAACTCAGGGATTAGAAAGAGTCATGCTTAGGGCTTTATGTAGGGAGGATGACAAAGCATCCAAAGGATGTGAATGATCATGTTTGCAGGGCTATTAACTAGATGTGACAAAATGGCCTATAACAAATTTCCCCCTAAAGCGCAAAGTAAAAAATGATAGCTGATGACTGAAGTGCTTTACCTTGTGACAAAGTCGAGATGAAGAACAACCAGAAATATCATCATCTGTTAAAATACATTTACATCATGACATCTTTGCTGAGGGAGGCATACCCATACACAACACATAAGCTAACATTACATGTACAATGATCAAAAGACACGTCCACAAATAACAAATTGTGGACCCATGACTAGATGATTGTATGTATGATCATAGCCATCATACACTGTGATCTTGTATTACTCCTGAAATCGTAGCTCAGATGGATGAAACTAGATCTGGGGTCTTCTATCTCATTCACACGACTAACCAATGTATGAGTATAACCATGTGAATCAATGCGTTGAGGTCGAACTTGGTAGACACCATCTGATTACCAGCCAATGATGTAAGTTGTTAACACGCGCGAGAGAAACCACAGATAATGTTAATGGCTCTCAAGGTACTCTAGTACAATCGGTATGGTGTGAATAAATGAGTTGATGTCAAACACCACATAAAATATTTCGGTCGAAGGCTAATGATGTAAACCTATCGCTGAGAACAAGGAAAGTTGCACCACGGTACCAAGGGATGTTTCAAAGTCAACTTCCTGGATAGTGAATTGATGTTAATAGGAAGCAACCCATAGTAGGAGGGCCTCAATGTATCCCTCATGAACGACATGAAACAAGTGTGATGATTTGAGATAGAATTATCAAAATGATGTTGATACAGAACTAGATTAGGAAAGGAAGACATGGAATGAAGGCTTAAGAATATTGTAGTAGATATTTACAAAATGACTTCTCTTGAACACAACGACAACACTGAATGGAGTTGAAAGCATTGACCCAAAACAAAAAATGAAGGCTTTGAAACGGTATGATAAAACAAAAGACAAGAATATTTACCAACCTAGCAACCACAGAGATGAAGTGGAAGAGTATCGTTTTCAAGAGCGACTCACTGCCATTAACAAATGGAGTACCCTTTTTTCCAAATTTCCCCACCCATTCTAGTTAGAATGTCTTTATTTTTTAACAATCTTGAGGAGGATAACACATGCTTGATATGTAAGTTCATCCTTCGGATGAATCCCTCTGAGGATATTTAATGAACCCAGAGAAGGAGTGGTTCGTTCCCATCATGAACGATAAGTCCATCATTGTTTGATGTTTTTAAGAGTCCATTGAAGGTATAACTCGACATTTTTTCCATGTTTAGAGAGTTTGAAAAATAGATGAAAAAGAAAACTCTAGGTGTTCCTTTTTGTAGATAGTCTCTTAGGTTTAAAAAGGTAGAAAATAATACCCAAGAGAACCTCTTAGCCATGTTCAACTAAGGTATTCCTTTTTCGTAAGTAGCCTATTGTAGTCCAGAAAAGGGTTAAAAACTTATACTGATTAGAAGTTTTTTCATTTACTTTAACGAGTTTGAAAAGACAAGTGCTTGACAATATTTTCATATTTTGGGAGTCTGAAAAGAGCTGAAAGAGGACTCCAAGGGGTTATTTTTCATGAGGTTACAGAGCTTGAAAAAGTGATAAAAGTGTTCTCCTCAATAAAAAAAAATTGTTCAAAACATGACAAAATCCATTAAACACCTATTGACCTGCTCAGATCATCACAAAAGGGATTACAAATACCCGTTTCATGGTAAAAATGGGTTGTAACTAGGTCAAAATATTAAATACGAATAAAATAATGGAAGAAACAGCCATAAATATTCAAGATGACTATTCATCTTTGCCCATTTCACATTTACCTTCAACAATGAGAGTTTTGAGTAGTTTTTTTTCCCTTAATCCTCTGCAGCTGATTGTGCTTAATCTGGTGGATCATTTCAAGTACCATCACTTCCAGGTAAGAGCTAAGACCTTTCTCTTTCAATTAATGGTCCCATTTTGTGTTTTCATGCAAGTGTTAATTATTTTTTAGGGCCCTCGGGTTTAAAGAACTCGCATTAGGACCAACACAAGCTCAGATGGAAAAAAGGTGCATTGCACCTAAGTGAGAATACACTGTAGGGGAGGGATGCAACACACTATCTCTCCTCATAGGGGTGTGTGGCGCAAATATAAAATATGTTTTCTAGTTTCCCTTCAAAATTTTCTAGTTTCTTTGCATGGAAATGATCCTATTGAGTCTCTTCATGATGTTTTAGGTCTTCATTAGCATAAAATGGCCTTTATGTGGAGAGAAAGAGAACATGAAGAACATGATTTGAACGCAACTAATGATCCTGCAACCATCTAGGCACTGAAAAATTATGGATTGTTGAAATTCTTTTGATTTCTTGGAATGAGGCAGCAGATGGAATTACTAGCGTATCTTGTTCATTCATGGGATGTGTAAGCACAAACATTCAGACTTGGTGAACATATGATCGAGATAACGGTAGAGGACATATATTTTCTAACAGGTTTATCCATGAGAGGTTCCTCCATCTCTCTACTAGGTGGGAGAAGGGGCGGAGAAACGGTGAAAGATTATAATGCCACTTATTGCAAACCTTGATCCAAGCCAACTAGAGATGGAAATATTAGCATAAAAGATGTAACCCATTTTCCCTTAAGAATGATT
Organism: Pinus taeda; assembly: GCA_000404065.3. Classification (NCBI taxonomy): domain Eukaryota; kingdom Viridiplantae; phylum Streptophyta; class Pinopsida; order Pinales; family Pinaceae; genus Pinus; species Pinus taeda. The sequence continues at coordinate 67,310 of APFE031532039.1, forward strand.
TTATTCATCTTTTCTAGATTGACGGGTAGCTCAACACTTCATGTAGCTAGAAAATCATACATGCAGTACTATGTGGAATGTTTAGACCCAATAGTCTTCAACTAGAGCGAGGTAGTGTTGGTCAATATGAAGGAACAACCACCTAAAGAAAGAGAGTGAAAGTTGGAAAACTTTGGCTATGGTTCCATCTTGGTCTCTTTTTCTCTAGAGCAAGTTCCATTACTACAACCTCAACAGATTACACTCCAGTCCATTTATCTGAGGGTTCCATGAATAAGGAGGTGGCTAGATCATGTGTCTCAACATGCAGGTTTGTCAACGATTAATTTTTCACCAGCCTTCTTTGGATGGCTATGTAGACAGTTCATTACGATCAATGATTATCCATACCAGGGATGGATTTTCGTGATGACCCTGATCTGGTGCTTCCTGAGGGTGAGCGATGGGGTATTACATGTAAGATATTTCAACCATTTGATTTTTTGAAAGTTTTAGATTTTTTTTTTGTTTTTTTAATGTTTCCGAGACTAAACTATTGATTTTTTCATGCAGATATTGGGCCTATTCGACCAATAGGTTCTTCATATCTCCTTCGTGTAGGAGAGCAGCCACAAGAATAAGTAGAACCAATATAGGTTGCTGCAGTAAGATGAGATAAATTACATGATCTTAATGGAGCCAAGATCCTAATAGAGGCAGAGTGCTAAATGGAGGGGTTGACACACGAGATAGATGAGACTGCAATCGATCTTATTCCAATGCAACTTCAACAACACACTATTAGAGTGCCTAGCTGTATTGGTTAGTAACTACGCAAGATAGATCGTGTAGTGGCATGTTATCATGAGCACTTTGATTAGTCTACTTAGATATATGCATGTAGTTTTTTATATAGGCCGTGTGGCCATATTTGTCTTAGGCACAAATTTTGTAAAACCAAACTTTATATATATCTATATCTATCTTCAATGTTTCTATATTCTAATTATGCTTTCAATAGATGTGATGTGTTATTGAAACTTATTTACATTTTTGCAAATGTCTATCTAAAACATTATTACCAAGTGCATTTGTCAATGTGTTTATATTTCTAGAAATGTGTCCATATTGTATGAAATAAAAAATGTCTTTCTAGAAGGATAATCCTTAAGAAAATGCGAAGGATGGTAGGACTTCTAAACAAATAAACATTAGTAAGTTGTAGTACCACAAGCTGTGAGTCAAGTCTAATGACTAAGGTGGATACCATGTGAAATAACATCAAACAATTGCTCAAAAACTGTGTTATACTCAATGATGTTATTGGTAGAACGACCAATCCAAATCCCTTGTAGACTCACTAACCCGCCATTTGGAGCAAAGATAGCTCAGGTTGCAAAGGATAGGTTTTGAGTCCTACGACTATCACCATCAATATAACCAAAATATAGTTCAAGGGATGATGACATCTACAAAATAAATGTAAAGGGGATCGACATAAACAGTAAGAAACTCTAAAGAGACAAACTGCAAACACACTCAACACACGTGTACACAGTATGTACACCGTGTTACTACGCATGAGATCAGAGATAATATTTATTTAGGTGCAATCGATTTCTAGGCTATGCCAGTGGAATTCCATCAAAATTTACTAACTCATAGGCCCATTTTGCAAGAACACGCTTGATAATATATGGACCTGACCACATAGGATGGAACTTTCCTTATCCTAACTTATCAGATTCTTGGCCATATAAAATAACAAGGTCTCCTTCCAAGAAGACACGAGGCTTGTCACTTTTTTCGTATTGCACCTTGATACATATTTTATGAGCTTTATTAGCTATAGCAGCATCGTGTTGTGTCTCATCTAAACAGGTCAAATGTAAAAGATGTTCCTCTTCTGCAAAAGTGGCAGGAAGAAATTCTATAGTTACTTTTAGTGATGGAATATCAAATTCGATTGGAAGGATTTCTTATAGACCATAAACCAATTGAAAGGGTGTAAATATGGTAGAAGTCCTTACTGAGGTTTGGTACACCCACAAGGAAGCAGAAAGAAGCAAATTCCAGTCCAATTTATGCACCCCTATCATACATTGAAGCATATTTTTGAGAACTTTATTGATAACCTCAACCTGTCCATTAGCCTAAGGATAGTAGGGAGTGGAAATTTCATGGGAGAGTCCCAACTTAGCAGTTAGTTCAAACATCAGATGATTCCATAAATTCTTTCCGTGATCCGTAACTATGGCTTGCAGAACACCCAACTGAGCGATAATGTGATTGAAAAAGAAATATGCAGGCGTTTCGCAAGTGTTATTAAATGTAGGCATCACCTCAACCCATTTAGTAAAATAATATATTGTGACAATGATGTAACCATGCCCCCCCCGATCGAGTGAGGGTTACATGCCATGAAGTTGATACCCCATTTTGTAAAAGGTCTGACATCAATAATGGGATGCAATGGAGCAGGTGGAGCATGGGTCTTCTGATCATAAATTTGGCATGCATGACACTTTTGGACAACGAGAGTATAGTCTTGAAAAATGGTAGGTAAAAAGTAACCAACGCGTAGGTTATTTTGTGCGGTAACATAACCAGACAAATGACCGCAACATGCCCTTGAGTGGCATTCATTAAGGAATTTCTCGACCTCCTCATGCATGAGTCACCTCGGAAAATTGTATCAATACCGCTTTGATAAAGGGTGTCACCGATAATGATGTGATCTTTGGCTTTGTATCGAATACGTCACTGCTCAGAGTGAGAGGTATTGGACTAGAAAGTCTGAGTCTGGAGATATATCAGAATGTCTCCATACCGCAAGTTAGATGATGAAATCTGAAACAACGATTCATTAGTGATAGAATCATCAGATGTTGATTCAGGATCAGGGGAAGGAAGGTCGCACATAAGCTCATTGAAAAATAGGAATTTCATTGACTTATATTTGATGAATTCCATGTCAAGCTCTTGCAAGATGATGACCTGTTTAGAGTATTTTCTTCCTATTAATTGACGTGACAAAATATTTCATAGGGTTGTAATTTGAAACAACCTTGGTTTTCCGGAGCAAGATGTAATGGTAGAACCTTTGAATGACCGCCATATCCAAATTTTTTACGTGGGCATACCTGACTTCGGTATCATTTAGATTCCAACTTAGATAATATATGGGATGTTTAATCCCTACATCATATTCTTGGACCAATACCATTGCTATAGTAGGAATGGCAGCAACGAGATACAAGAAATAACCGTGGTGGTAATCAGGGGGATATAAGAGAGATGCCCAAACTAGTACATCTTTCAGGGCATCAAATGATTTTTGAGCAGCTTTGTCCCAATGGAAGCAAATCTCTTTCTTAAGTAGACAAGTGAATCCTTTGGTCAACTCAGCGTGATTAGGGATGAACCTTCATAGGAAGCTAGCTTTCCCTTGAAATCGTTGAAACTGAACGAGCGAAGAAGGCGATGGAAAATTGATGATTTCCTATAATTTCAGGGGATCGATATGAATTCCTTATTTTAAAATTAAAAAACTAAGAAGTTGAACAAAACTAATGCAGAACACACATTTGTGTGGATTTAGTCGAATATTATAGTGTCTACATCGTAATAAAATGGCCCTTAGATGCATCAGGTGATCAACCCGATATTTAGAATGAGTAGGGAGACCATCCAAATAAGGATGCATGATGTGTTTAATATTATGAAAAGTGTAATCCATTTCCCGCTGAAACGTGGCCCCAAATTTCTTTAAACCAAATGGGAGTTTCTAGTAGGAAATGTACCCTAGGGAAAAATAAATGAAGCTTTAGGTTGATCCGCTGGGAGAATGTTGATTTGATTATATCTGGTGAAACCATCCATGAACGAATAGATTTCATACCCAATGTAGTCATCAACAATCTGGTCGATGAATCGGTTCAGGTAATTGTCCTTTGGACAAGCACGATTTACATCCCGATAATCGACATATACGGATTTTCCCCTATTTCTTCATGATGGGGACAATATTTGACATCTAATCGGTCAAAAGAACAAGGTAGATGAAACCGACACGAAGGAGTTTTTCAACTTGACTCTTTATCGGGACAACCTTCTTTGGATAGATCAGATGGAGGCATTGTAGGGCTGGTTTAGCATCATGATACATTTTAATCCCATGCAACGCTCTATTTGGGTCACTACTTGGAATTTCCTCATAGGTCCAAGAAAAGACATCACTTAACTCCTAAAATATGGATTTATTGGTCTCAATCTTAGATCGAGAGCGAGACACACCAATGTGTATATTTTCGACAATAACCAGTTGAATAGAGATATCAAGAGGTATTGTCTCTTTGATATTCTAAATATTCTTATTGGAATCAACTTCGTGAATAGAAAAAAAATTCATAAAAGACTAGACCATATTGGGTAGATACACATAATTGAGATTATCCTCAATGGAATATATTAAGGAGGAATGATGATGATGACTGTCCCATGACACATCATTTGACAGTCATGATCTCCATGATGCTCTCATCAATAGAGAATATACAAGAGAATGGATCAGAAGACGTGCCATAATCCAATGATCAATAGACCCAATTAATCAAAGAGAAGGTAAAAGCCACACAAGCCGAATAAATGGGTTCATAACTAAGCTCAATAGGGCTAAGCAACATTCGGTCACAAAAATTATGGATGTTAGCTTCATCTGTTACAATCAATGGATCATTCAAGATGGTAGAAGGTGATATCATATTGGTATATGCAAGAAATGATGAGATGTCAGGAAGTGGAGGAGGAGGGAGTGAAAAGGTTCCCATGAGCAAGGAATCCTTTAGAAATCCAACCCCAATAGGCTGATAAGAATGTAGAGTTTCCCCTACAAGCGAGACACTTCCAGTAACATGAGAATCAAAGGCAAAGAAGGTGAGTTGGTCAATGGCCACAATATTGCCCTTATAAGGAAAGGTGATCATATGGAAATAAGTCGAAACAACCACAACCATGGCATAAACCCATGTTCGACCCAGTAAAAGATTATAATCAAGAGGTTCGTTAATAAATTCAATTTCTATGGATATATATTTTCCCCCTAATTCAACTTGTAAGGAGTTCATAATACCACAGGGTTTATACCTTCTCCCATCAAAATATTTCAATGTGGTAGGTGACTGACTAGGTTGGGGAATGTTCTTACTGCATACGACGAACTGGATGATAAATTCCAATTGAGACGAAAGGCGAGGGGTGTAGTTTTCATGACTGAAAACAGCTAAGTTGGAATCTGAAGGATCCACACATTTGATAGTCGAAAGAAAAGATTTCTTCTAGGTGGGAGGGTCTTGCAACACATCAAGAGTTGACATAGATGATGGAGACTGAGCCAAGTCTTCAACTACATTATAATTTTGAGTAGCCCTGGCATGAGGGTTGAAAGTCAATTTATGAATAACGCCATTCAAAGGCTTAATGGTCAACTCCGTTGGAATTGTGGGTTAAACAGGATCATATGAAGAATTGGTAGGTTGATTAGTAGCCTGACCATTCGGAGGATTTGCATTACCATAGTCCTTATTCTAAGTATCCACCATAACATTAGATTTAGGCTTCATGGAGGAAGGCATTAAAACCGTGTTAGAGGAAGAAGGGTCCCGAGTAACCATGTGAGTCTCTTGATGGGAAACAGGTCAGTCAACACAATGGGAGAAGTGGAGTATTTCATAAACTGGTTCACTTCTACACAGTGAGGATAATCATGAGTGAAGTGCTCCTTATTGAAATCAAGAATGGGTAGAGAGGCTTTCATTTATCATTAGAGGACTGATTTATTTGTTTATCTTGCAGTGAAGAAACTTTCTTCTTTTTACCTTTTCCTTTCTTCTTTCTTCCTGGTTGTTGTTGATATTTTCCTTTATCATATGAAATGACATTTATCTCGGAAGAAGAAGCTGTAGGAGGATTGGACGAAGGGATTTGGGCAGAAGCAGTGAGAGTGGCACCAGATGGTGTACTCACTGTCTGCAAACTAACATAACCAATGTTTCCATCAACAACATGAGATTCTTTACTAGGAGTTGGAGCAAAATTTTTTGAAGGTCTCAAAGCATCTGATATCTTCTCATAGAGCGTGCCATACTGACTACAAATGAGGTCCAAATACTGAACACGAGCAATCACTTTCTCTTCATTCACGACCCCACCTTTAGCTACATCCTATGTGATAGATGGAAACATGGATTTAATGAACCATTCTGCTAACAATTGATCTGAAACATAGGTCTTAACTAACCAGCGATGATGATGCCACTCATGAATGTGATCTGATATATGAGTAGCTTTAGTTTGTTTAAATTTGGTCAAAATTTCCATTCTAGTTTCATACCAGGTGGGTAACTGGAAATGTGTGAGGAAGGTGGTAGCTAAGGAACTGAAATGTAACGAATCTCTAGCTAACTCAATGCACCATTTAGTTGCAGTACCTGTAATATTACATTGGAAAAGACGTATTCGTATGGAATCATCATTAAGGGAGTTCGAAGAACACCACAGATGATACATCATGACATGCGTCGATGGGTCTTCTCCAGGATTCCCATTGAATTTTGGGATATCAGAAGGCAATTTGGTAGGAATTATCAGCCACCAAGGCGAATGAGCGATAGGATCGTTGGTGAGCCCAGTCAAGTCTAGAAATTTGAGAGTTACCACAAAAGGTAACTGTCGGTTAAAATCTAATGGAGGATATCCTAGATAAGAAGGAATAACCTAAGAAACAGATACTTGCATTCCCAAATAAGGATGGTTTTGATAAAGAGGAACCAAGGCACCAAAATGAGGATTTTGTTAACTAGCATACATGTAACCTTGTTGACGAGCTCAAGGATAAACCTGTAAAGGTTGGAACGACTGGGTTTGGATGTGTTAGCCTTGAAAAGGAACTTGAGGAATACCTTGATAAGGTCTAAATTATTTCCCTACGGGATTCTGCATCATCCCAACATGAGAATTTGATTGAGGTTGTGCCATGCTGTACATAGTGTGTCCTATTAGAATTTGAGGAATACCTTTCCCAAGCGATTGAGATTGTAAGGTACCTTGTAAAGGCTGAGTAAGTGGAACATGAGGGCTACCAGATATCGATGGAATAGGTTGAGATGCAATAACAACATGTAAAGTTTGACTTACATGTTTTTTAGCTTGTTGAGGTACAAATTGATGGGTAGGAATTTGAGATGAAGACGACACATGCTGAGGATTCAACAATCGGTCCCAAATCGAACTAGGTTGTACAGGAAAAGCAAGTTTCAAAAAACTGGCATCCATCCTAGGATAAGGAGGATTATAATAAGGTTGATTACCAATTTGAGGTATACCAACAACGGGTTTCCCCCCTGTAATAGGAGGGGGGGATGATGGAGATAACATTTCCCACTAACATAACAACCAACCTACTATTCCACTACAGGTGTAGGTGGGGGAGAAGGAGCAGGCTTAGTAGCATTTATAAGGGAAGTGTCAGATAGAATTCCTGAAATGGATGATATGGGAGAGGTCCAAAGATTGGAAGTTGCACCATAGAAGGTGCTAGATAAAGACTGATATCTAGGTGGGATGGAAGGGCCTCCATATAGATGTGCCTCTGGTGATGTTGCAAACATGGATGAGGAAGCAACATTTGATGTATTAAGCATAGTGGTGGACACAGGTTGGGAAGTCATATCGGATCTAGTCATGGTTAACAATCCCAATGAAGATTTCTGCGAGAAATATGTGGGTGAGTCAAAAGAATTAGGTAAAGGAGTTTTTGTTGGTTTTGAAGAGGTGGAAGAGGATGAATCTAATAAAAATGGAGTCCACTCCAATGAACACGAGTAGAAGGATGAGGCTCTTCTTGTGGGATCTCTTCAATACTCACAGGACTGTATGGAAGAGGTTCACAGTTGGGTCCAATATATATGGTTGGAGGTTCACAATCGGGTCCTCAGGAAATAAAGTTTCTAACTTAGGAAAGTGAGGTTCAATAACCTCAGGTAATAAAGTTTCAGGTACTTCTATTTCGATTGTGTCAAATTCATCGAAAATAGTATAGGTGATATCGGGCTCAGTACTCAAAGGGAAAGATTGTTCTCACTGATTAGATTCGGTAGGAGGACCAAAATTAGTTCTCGAATTTCCTGATTCCATAGTTTGTGTCTTCTTATGCTTCCGACGATGGCTAGGAGTAGCCTCTGGTGGAAGAGGAGGCTTATTTTTCATTCTACGTGAATGATAGAGTGGGGGATTTTGTTCTTCCATGTTGGATAGTAAATTTTATAAATTAACACAAAACTAAATCAAAAAGAGGGTAATCCAGGCATAAAGAATTACCAAGCAATCATGAACTGCAATATAAACATTGGAAAATCAAGGAATTAAAGTGCGTGTAGGAAATATCCCCAAATGTTGTGTTTGGTGTATCACGGTACACAAGGCAGTCGACTAAGTTACCTATGGAGAGAATAGATTCTATAGGGGACTTCCAAAATATACTCGTTGATACATGGAAGTGTACTTTGTAGTAATTTTGTCTAATGCGTAATCGTTTGATGAGAGCATTCCCATATACTTTACCAAAAGGTATGTGGAGAATGATCCTATACGCTCACATATGTGGAACATGATTTTATCCCCAGGATACACCGCTAGAAAAAAAATGACAACTTCTACATTTAATGACGTTAGAACATGTCTCTAGCCTAGAACTATAAATGTTTGCGTGAATGTTACAAAGGCTTCTTAGGTTGATTAAGTAAATTTTAATGTTTATCTTCAATTAATTTTCAATTTTGGGGCTCATCGCGAATGTCAGGTGAATATCCTAAAATGCAAACTAGCATGAGGAAATGAAATCTTTCTCATTCAATGAAAATCTATCTAAGGAAAGGAAGGGACAAAGAGTATGCAAAAAATAATGTGCAAAGTACAATTCTCTTGTAAATGTAACTGTTCCAATGTTGATGCACACAAAAAACCCTAAATTAAAATGCAAAGATTTTTCTTTTCAAGTCACTTAATTTTCGAAAATGAAGAAAACTATGATGCAAAGTTTAATCACTGGTTCAAACAAGCTTTTAAGAACAATGACTAGAACACCAATTCATCTAAGCACTAAATTATGAAACAAAATCAGTTTGTAAATGAACTAATGATGAGAACAAAGGAAAATATAGACAAATCCTTTACCGAAGGCACAAAATATGAAAGCAAACCAAATGGAGGCTTCAAAGAGACCGTAAGACACTCAAAGACTCAAGGAACAATAGTTGGAACAAGGTTGATCAGAGAGAAAATCAAGGCAAAATAAAAATAGTGAATGAACAAGGGCCAATGTAGGTGCAAAGGAGGCACCAATGCTATGCAATGCAGGCTCAAAGAAGGATCAACTTTGGTGCAATGCTCTATCACAATACCAAAGGGTGCGTTGGTATAGGGATGCAAAGTTCTGACACGAAGATTGCAATTGAGACTCAATGAAAGGTCTTCCTAGGTCTGTTCTTGATTGAATAAGACAGTAAAGGTCTGAAGAAGAGGTAAGACAAGCACAATGGAAAAAGAAACCACCAAGGGAATACACTGTTCCCCAGTGTGGTTGCCAATTTGTTATACAGATTCTATAACTGTGGACAGTAGTATCTTCCCTAGGAATGGTGGATTGACCTAGAACAACATAAAGACAAGGAGACTAATGTTTTCCTTAAAGTAAATATATAATGGGATGAATCCTACCTGGAATCTGTCGTATGCTTCACTCCTTCCTTGGCTTTTATGCTCCAATCTTAGCTCTGATAGATATAATTAGAACCTACACAGTCAGACAACACAAACCTACAGAATCTATGGAACATCATCTAATAACTTTATTCAATAGATCAACATGGTATTGAAATACATGAAACATAACATCATATATATGAAAACAAAGAACTCTTTGCATTAATAGAAATTAAGTGAGTTACAAACGAAAATAGGTGTTGATCTTGTAGAAGAGCTCCTCCAAGTTGACTTGTCATTTTCTTGTCACAAAGTGCACCTCTAATTACCCTAATGTATAGAATGATATCTCTCACATCAATAACATAAAGGCATACTCTCTCCAAAAGTCAACCCCTTGCCTATGAATGACAATAAATATATAGGTGAAGGAGGTAGTTCATGAATTCTTATTCTTTTACAAATATGGGCTTGAGAACCACTCTTGATGCGAGGATGAGCTCAAGGGATAAGAGATGCAAAATCCAAGGTAGGACAAGATAGGATTCAATATTTTTATCTAAGGTAAATAATTACAACAGATCCTGGAAGTTTCTGGAAGAGGAAGCTTTAGGATTCTTTTTTGTTTTCCTGAATTTCTAGAATGAACACACCCGAAACATTGAGAAACTTGCTCATGATCGGTGCAGGTGCACAGCAGGGCAACCTGGTTGTCAATGCTAGCCAATGAGGGGCTAGGGTGTGTTCGTCCTTAAAATGATTGAAATAAGGCACTTTCAGGTAGAAACTCAAGGATATGAAAGACTCATGCTTAGGGCTTTGTGTAGGGAGGATGAAAAAGTGTCCATAGGATGTGAATGATCCTGTTTGTAGGCCTATTGACCAGATGTGGCAAAATGACCTATAACAAACATGTTCCAGAAAACAAACTCAATCTACATTCTATTCTTAATGTATTTTGTGAGAAAATAAACTAGCAGTTACCCCTAAAGGTTGAAATGTCCACTAAATGAATAGAATATTTTGGAATATCATTTTGAAAAACTAAATCACCAAATATGAAAACTAGTATATAAATATTGATATCGATCTCCATTTAGATTTAAAAAAATGATAAAAGCCTTTTAGTGCATTTTAAAGGGATGACATGGTATGCTTTGATCATTATAACTGATTTGCTCTATTCTTTAATTTTATTTAAATAGCTCAATAACGCATTAGTTTGATTAGAAAAATAAATTTCAAACATATACATTAAATTAAATTCTCATTTAAAACTATTGATTTATTATTACAATACTATAGATAAAAAGTCTTCACTCTAAAAAATAATCATCTTAAATATAAGGATAATATTTTTAGACCCATATATTAAACGCTATATAAAATGAATAAGAATAATTACCATTACTTAATTAAGTTATTATTTTTGTATAACCACCAAATTCAACCATCAATGTTGTACAACATTTAAGTAGGTTAGAATTTGTAAAAGAAATTGTGTATATTACCAGAGGAATAAATTTGAAAAATATATTTAAATAATATTATTATTAAAAAAATTAATATAAAAAGTAAAATATATTTATTATTAAATACAAATTAATATTAAAAGATAAATTAATATAAATAATTTTTTATATGATAATTAATAAACTTTTTTTAAAATTCTGGTTAAGTAAATAGTCATATATTTTATATTTTTTTTCTATGTGGTTCACAGATCCTAGAGATCGGTGACCACTGAATAGTTATATGAGGTAGATCTACCTGAAGGGATAACATCCGATTGGCTCAACCATTGACACTAATTCTGAGGATGAAAAGAATTGAACCCGTGATCTCTCAAAAGAAAATGTGGTTTAACAACGAGGTCTCAACCAACTAAACTAATCCTTAAGGCTAAATCAATACAAATGTGACTCCCAATCAAGCATCATGTTACAATGAAATTTAAACTTAAATGGGAAATTATCATTAAATCTAAATACATTCGATTGACGTTATATACCTTATATTATACCATAAATCTTAAAAATATTACACACTCTAATATAATATTTTTTCTAAATAATTTTAAATTAAAATATTAATTTATATAATTAAATTGATATAAACCCTAAATTCAATTCCATATTTAAACTTTATTTCAAAATCCCAAAATCGCAATGCTTTCTAAGAGTTCTAAATAAATTGTCTACGTTGAAAAGGAGAAAGGTGGTTAGATGTCTTATTGGAGCTGTCTCAATGTCTCATTGCAGTTGTGTCAAGGATAATGTAATGAGTTAGATGTCTTATTTTTATTTAATAAAGTTGTTGAGAATATAATGTTTAAAAATATGTTGTTGTATTAAATAAATCTGTTTAGAGGATGATGTTTAAAAATATGATATACTATATATTGAGAAATATAATATAATTAATAAAGATCGAATTAATACATATTTATTATTATTATTATGATGCGTAATAATATTTATTATAATTTATAAATATATATTAAATTTTTTATGTTAGGATACATTTTATAGCATAATATAAAGAAGATGTTATAATGAAGCATTAGAACAATGAAGTGTTAGAGTAAAATTGAAATAAAAATAAAAATTGTCACTTTTATTATGAGGAGATGTTGTAGAGAAGTGTTAGATAAGATATTGTAAGAAGCTATATATTAAAAAACAATAATATTGATTCAATTAAAATAAATAATAATAAATAGTAAAAAAAAAAAATAAGTTGGTTGAATTCAATTTGTTATATTGCAATTTTGTCATTAATAAAATTATAAAGAAATTTTTTTAAAGATTCATAATAATACATTCAAAGAAATTTAAATAAAAATAGTTCATGTTAATTAATTATGATATTTCAAAACTTTGTGTTAAGTTTAGTTAATAACCATATAATGATCTTTCTTCCTCTCTCTCTCTCTCTCTCTCTATATATATATATATATATATATGAAAAATAACATTTTTCTCACACATACGTATAGCATTTACCTCATACCTCCACATTGCCTACAAAGGAAAAATTCCCCAAGTGCCCAACAAAGTCGCATTAGCAGCAACAAAAGGACAAAATGTAGCCACCCATTGCCAATGTTCTAGCAGACCACATAATGAGGGGGGACTCAAATTCTTCCACATTTGATGAGCCACCCAAGACCCCTCCTCAAGTCAACAAACAATATGCCAAAGAATCTATGCAACAAAAACTTTCCAGGGAGGGAAAGATGTTAGCATTAACATGATAAATAAAATCCAACATTAATCAATGAAGAAATGATTTTCTAGGGGAAACTAAATTGTTTGTATTATACCATAACATTACAAAATTTGCTCCTCCATCGTCTTTGGTCCATGGTCCTCCTCTCGCCACAACTCACTATCAAGGCTCACAACGCCTACAACTTATAACAAGGAAGCCCACAAGTCTGTATTTCAACAACATTTTGTTGTAATAGACTTTTTTTCTCTTTATTCCATGGAGGAAAATGATTTTATAGATAACTTGGAGGAGTGATTATATTGCATCTATACATTTTTGTTGACCATGTTTGATATGGTCCTTTCATCCTTATCTTTAAAAATTGATCAACTTTGAACCTGTTTTCTCTTCTTAATTTTCACTGCCACTTCAACTGTCTTTTGTAGAGTAACTGGAGAGTTTTTGAGCCTTTTGACTTTCCCTATCAAGTCATCTGGAGCATTGTTAGGCCTAAAAACTTTGTTTGTTAGTGTCTAGGGAGCATTGAAGGTGCAAAACATTAGTTTTTATGAAGCTATCATGGATTAATTTCTGCATCCCAATTTTCAATATGATGTTCTTCTGTAATGAACCCAATGGGGTGACATTTTGAGCTATAAATTATGCCCCCTAATATATGAGGTAAAAATAAAAATTTATAGCCTAAATACATTGCAATAATATCGGTGAGCGAGATGAAGGGAGGAACCACATATGTAGGACCTACAAAGACTGTGAAAATAATAGTTAGATAGATGTAAAGTACATCCCCGAGGTAGGAATACACATACTTGATATTGAAAGAATAGAGCATGACCACCCACAGAACATATTGTGGACTCTTGTCATTAAGGATTAGTCATGATACAATTTAGATTTGTCACAATGGATATCAGTAGGGTTGCAAACACCAAAGGAGTATCGAAAGGACAGTCCTCAAAGTACATACTACATTCTCCAACATAGTTTTGGGGAGGCAAGTGCTTGAGTGACGAAGCCTCATGCCCCAAGATCTTTGACTCGTTATGATGGTAGGAATCAATGACACACGAATGAGTGAGTTGATGTCGAGCATGTAGGGAGATTGTATGATTACCAAGCATTGAGGGATCTTGTTAACATACACGAGTGAGACCACCAATGAGGAAAATGGCTCCCGAGGTACTTATCAAAATCTAGTGAGTGTGAATGAATGAGTTGATGTTAAGCACATGTAGAATTGATCAACGTGGGCCAATGAGGAAAACCCACTATCAATTGTGTTGAATCCTTCCACTGTGGACTGCAAGCTCCAAGGTACTAGAACTTTTCTAGATATACATCCTATATGAGGTGTTGACGTCAATGGGAAAATAGCTATTAAAGGAGGGCCTTGATGTATCCCTCATCATTTGAAATGTAAAAGACACCAAGATGAGGTCTCCGATGGTAGACACTAAATAATTAATGTAAAACTGACATATGAATGACTTACACATAGGATAGAACAATATTGTAGATGGTCAACTCTAGCTAGGAATTCTTTTAAACATATAACAACATGACACAAATGTGAACTTGGCAGCTTGGATTCAAGAATACCATACAAACTCAATGACAACGCAAAAGGCACCACCATATCCCAGAGATTAGAAGGGTAACCAATTGGGTGAACCGAATAAATAACAAAGTGACTCAACTCATGCTGATGGTGTGGCTCTAAAGTCAAGAAAATACTAGTTGTATGAGAATGGCTCAAACAAGTTCCATGTTCAAGGGCGACTAATAAATGCGATAATAAACACATAAAACAATAATCTTCACCCCTTTCCCTTTTTTAAAAAGGATCCCCTTAATATTTTAACAAGCACAAAAGAGAAGACAAGTGAGATGAATAGTGTCTTTCATTTAGTTATAACAAACTTGAAAAAGAGGTAAAATAATACTTGTATTAATGTCTTTTTGTGAGTTTTATAGAAAGATAAAAAAAAAAGATAAAAGTATTGATCTAGGTGGATATCGCTATCCATCCACCTATTCCATTGGCTCAAAGGACCCCATCTTAGTAGTTTTTCTATAGTTTTTCAGGTCTTAAAATTATGGGTTCATTTTGAGGCTCTAAATGTTTATTTATTTATTATTATTTTTTTTAATGTGGAAGGGACCTACGTTGTAGATATAGGAAAAGTATAGATCCACCTAAAATGTGTAATTCGCAGACATATATTTCCAACGGGTTACCAAGCATGCCAAATAGATATTGTATGAAAAAGTTCTGACCCTAGGAAGTTGATGTACCAACTAGCCCTAGTGGGGCCCATAAGCCTTTTGTTATTTCATCTCCTAGGGTTAGGTGTTTGGATGTTCAATGTTTACTCATTGATTTTGATGTTAAAAATGGCCTTTTGGCCTCACTGTAACTCACTCTGGCGAAGGAATGTAACTGTCACATCTCTTCTCAAAGATAAGCTACCACCATTCAAGCTAGTGTGTTTTCATTCTTCATTTTTGCAATTTCAACATTTTCGATTTATTAATAGAAGTCAAGTTTCACTATATCTCTATGTTTTGGTTATAAATATGTATTTCATTTCACTCCTTTCATAGATATGGATCAAGTACACTCGTGTCTTTTTCATGGTTTAATAAGCGCGAGAATATATAAGAGATTTCTTGTTGACTTTCATCTTGACTAATGAGTAGGAAAGAACATAAATATCTCATCGTTTTCAAATAGTTTAACAAGTGTGAAATTATGGCAAAAGGAGCTCAGGATTTTCCTTATTTAACTAGTATGAAAAGAAGACTAAAAGAAAGCTCGTTCCAAAGAGACATGTGGTTTATTGGTATGCATCTTGTTTTGAGGCTGACAAAACTGACCTAAGAAAAGAAGGAGGAAGTGGCAAAGAGTTTGGCAATGGAAATCCACTCATCACAGTGGTTTATTTGAAAGGGTGAGATGGGTTACAAGATGGAGGTAAGGTTGAGTTAAAGGCAAGGTCAAACACAATTGAAAGATGAAATTAAATTTAAATTTATATTTTTCATAGTAATTATGAAATACAATATTTTTAGGTAAAGTATAAGTAGTTAATTGGAAATAAAATGGTAAGTGTGCAATGGTTTTGTAATAAATTGATAGTTGATTTGTGATTTTATAGGATATTAATACAAATTATTTTAATTAATTGAATTTCTTTGTTTTTGATAATATTATCTATAAAAAACTTTTGTATTGCATTTTATATAATATTGATTTTAATTTAGGCGATATAACATGTTTAGGTTATATTATCATTGTATTTTATATGGTTTATTTGGAAATTTGTAAGGTGATATGTATTTTTGAGATTGAATGTATATAAATATACATCCTAAATTTAGGTTTGATTTTGAGTGCAACTTGTATAATTTTATTTGGAAGTCCTTAAAGCTACACAATTCAAGGGATTCATTCTTCGGTTAAACTTAATTGTTCTTAAGTAGTTATGTTGACGTTGATGTAATTAATGACAGATATACAATTCATGGTTTATGGTCCCTTTGCATTTGTTCACGTTATTTCGTTTGATGAAGCATACTTAATGGTTTGCAGCAATAAATTGTAAGATGATTCATGGTATGGGTCTTAAGAGTGGTTTATCAATGTATATAGGCTTGGGTGGCCAATGTAGTATTGGGGAGCACAATGTAGGCTCGATTTGGTTTAGGGGAGCACAATGTAGGCCCGATTTGGTTTAGAGAACCAGGTATGAAGGAGGTCATTGCAAATTACTCATGTCAAAAGCATGGTTATAAAAGTGTTGTAACCATTGTTCATCGTTAAGTAATATATTGAAATTGTTTTGTAGTGTGTTATTTTTATCTCAAAAGGCTTTTCTCGTGAAATTGTTGTTTAGAGGTTGTATGTGTATGTGTTGTTTATTACTACAATTATGCTTTTTTTTTGTAACTAGGTTGATCCTAGGCCAAGGCCAACTTATCTATTGTATGGAGAAATGATCTACCCACTAGTGGGATGCAATTGTGTTTATTAATTTCTACATATTATTCTCTTGTAGATTAGTGTAAGAAGTTTCACACATTTGTTTCCTTTGATTTACTAAACTTTTACCAATACAACTAACTTAGGTTGAAATTTTAATGCAATTTATATGTGTTAGAAGATTTACTTAATGTTAGCTAACAAAATTAGCTCACATTTGGTTCTATTTAGTATGGCTCTACTTTAAAATATTTGAAATGATACATTATAAGAGATTCAACCCACTCTACTTAACATAACTATACTAGATTCGATTTCAAAACCTTATTCAAAACTTCATAGAGAAAACATGTTATAAAAGATCTACCACACTCCACCCAACATAACCACCATAAGTTCAAGCCATGTTTTATTTGGTATAGCTATTTCTAAGTATCCTACACATTTAAGGAAATTGACCTCACTCTAATGAACATAAGTACTCTAAGTTTAATTCTTAGTACAACTTGTACATCTCTCCCTAATAATCCCCATAGAAAGATGTCCTAATAAATTGGTATTTTTTCTTCTTTTTTTAGTCATAGTGAATTGGTAACTCATTGGAGTAATATAGGTGAGGCCCATGATCAAACCCAATGACTACTTAGATTTTATTTTACTTTTATTTTTAATCATGGTGAATCAATAACTTGTTGGAGTAATTTGGGTGAGGCCCAAGATCAAACCTAGTGGCTGCCACTATAACACCAAGAGTATATCCAATAACTCATAAGCTAGATATTCGGGGAATTATGACTTAGCAAGAGTCAAGACTCCATGAGGGTGGGGGAGCCTACTCCTTGAGACTTATCATAATTGGCTAAAGATATTTCCCCATGGGATTTGAAACTAGGTGGAGGGAATAACATCTCATTGTGGCAACCACTCAGTCGTCCCACGTGGACATTGCTAGTGTATCTTTTTTTCTTTTTACCATGGTGAATCAATAACTTATTGAAGTAATTTGGGTGAGACCTAAGATCAAACCTAGCGGTTGCCACTATAACGCCAAGAGTATATCCAACAACTCATAAGCTTAATATACAAGGAATTTATAATAATAATTTAGAAGCCTAGATCTCATTTTTTACCATGGTGAATCAAGAACTCGTTGGAGTAATATGAGTGAGGCCCAAGATCAAACATAGTGGTTGCCACTATAACACCAAGAGTATATCCAACAGCTCATAATCCAGATATGATAGGAATTTATGACTTAACAAGAGTTGAGACTCCATAAGAATGAGGGAGCCTACTCCTTGAGCCTTATCACAATGACCAAAGATGCCCCTCCAAGGGATTTGAAACTGAATGGAGGGGATAACATTCCGTTGTGCCAACCATTCGGTCATCCCATGAGGAGGCAAGCCTAGATCTCATTTTAACTAATAATAATAATCTAATTTTAAGGTCACAACCAAGTTAGACACCAAATTGGTGTATGGACCCCCTTATTTGTGGGAAAAGGGACTGATATCTATGCGGCAATTTGACTACTAAAATCTACAAAGGTGTATACACACTACACTTTGGATTTGAAGTTGTGGCCTTTTAAGAGGAAACACATGTTCTTGACCATCAAACCCACTCAAGCTTTACCTAATCTATTTCTAAGGTCACAACCAAACCATAAACTAATTTGGTGTACAAGACCCCCTTGTTTGTGGGACAAAGGACCCTCCCTCCTTGTGACGATTCAACTATTATAGTTTATGGAAGTATGCATACTCTATTGCCCTTTGAATTTGAACTTACAACCTATCACAAAGAAACACATATTCTTAACCATTAAACAAACTCAAATTATATATTAAATTTGTTCGTTAATACATTTCTTATAATTCTATTTAATACTCTCAAAATAACATTTCACAACTCTACTTAAATCATTATAATTCATATATATTTTACTTTCCATATATTTTATATAAACATATTTCAAATCCTCAATTTAATGGGTCTAGCTAAATCAATTTCAATATAACCAAATTTCAATCATCAACATATTATATATAATTAATTTTAAAATTTTAAAATAACATATTTTCAAACTTTAACATAATTAATAATAACATCTCTTGAGTATTAATCGCGACTCCAACTAGATACACTCACCGACACTACGCGTAGGTGTAAGGGGAAGATCACGGCCATCCAAATGTTTGTGATCAGATTCTCTTTATTTATATCATTACGCGTGGGCCAGTGTTTCAATCATATCACTATTATTGATTGTATGGAATTGAGTGCAATAATTTCCAATGAAAAATCTATGTCGTGACAACCCATTAGATACAATTTTCCATCATATCCGATCTACTCCAGTAATTGCAATTTTGAGTTTTTTACTTCGCAAGCGACAAGGTTTTGTATTTTATGTGTTAGGTTTAATTCTACATGGAGTTATTAGACAATTAAAATGCCATATTATAGAAAGATTGGATAAAATATAAAATTGATTAATTAAATAAAACTAATTAATTAAATACTTATTTTTATATGGGTGAATTTATATATAATAAAGTTTTTTAATTTAATAGTTTATGAATGAAAGAAAGGAAGGAATTAATTATTTTAACATCTATGAGACTAAAGATAGTCTATGAGACATTGCTTTTTCATCTATTTGATGTATTTGACCCTTTTTTTGTGAAGCTTCAAACTAAATGCTCCCGCTTTGATAAACCCCTGGCTAAATAGATTACCCCAAGAGCTAGCTACAAGCATGTTGCCTTTGAAGGCCTCACATCCTAAAATGAAATGTTTTTCTGTTTCCACTTTTCCATAAGAATAAAAAATGCATACTCTTTCTTCCACACTTCTTTTGGTTGTTCTAGAGCCATGTTTCACAACGTAATTGTAATTATAAATAAAAATAAATAAGAGAAAATAAGATATTAATAAATAAAAATAATTTAATTTTAAAGTTGTTGTTGTAAGTTAGACACTATGTATATATGAGACTCTCTTTTTTGTGGAATATGGCTATTAATCTTAATTTAATTAATTAAACTATTTTTATATTATAATTAGTATAAAGATGAAAATATTATTATTAAATAAGAATTTTAATAATAATTTGAATTGTAACAAACTTCATAGTAAAACAACGTTTTAAACAAGTAAAACAAAGTTTTAAATAATTTTAAATGATCATGGAGTGAAAGAATTTGTCATCTTAATCACATAAAAAATATTTCAACATTAATTAAACTCTTTCACAACAATGATAAAACAATATCACCCAATATAATGATTTTAATATCAATTAAAGTATTTTATAATAATCACAAGACAAATTCATTTTAATAATAATTTATAACACTATAACTGAAAAGTATCTTACCTTGTAAAGATGACTATCTTAAAAATAAGCATAATACCATATTATAAACCATATAATGAATAAGGATAAGTATATCAAATGTATTATTCTTCTATATGTATCTTTCAACCTATATAATAATCAATCAATTTTTGATCTTTTTATATGTTCAATCCTACTTTTCAACTTATGTATTAAACACCACATATAGTAAATTAGAATAAGTAACATTCATCAATAAAAAATGTATCCTTTTGTATGCTCAATTCATTCAATAATAGGTTGGTAGAGATTTATGAGGCGTGGTTACAGTAGCAAGATCTAATTATATGGCCATCTCTAAATCCTATATTTTGACACCTAAATCTATTAGATTTCAACAAAAAAACGCACCCAAAAACGAGAAGACAAAAAAGTTCAAAGCAAAAGAACGTTAATCCTTCAAATATTTGCAGAAGTTAAGACATATAGATTTACCTAGGCACCATTGCCGATAGTGAGGGAAAAAATGGTCAGGGTTTTCAACTACTTGAAACCCTAGAGCACAAAATAAAATGAAAGAATGAAGGAGAATGGGGATGGGAATGACAATAGAGTTAGGGTTTGAAAATTTAAATGACCTAATACCATGGTGAAACCTACACTGACGCAACACCTATTTGAAGATGTCATAATAGTATTTGAAAGAGCAAGCGTTGAATGGGGTATCTTTTGGCGGACAATTGTTAATTTTTACAACTAGGGTCAAATTCCATATTGGACAAATTAGATGGTCGATATGATTATTGCATTAAATTCCTTTTTTCGAGAGGACTAAAATCGACCTAAATATCACCCTACTTGGATAAGCAGAAGTTGATTTTTGAATTATTTTATTCATTCACGTATAATGGAATGGGTGAGCCCTAAGCACATATGAAATTGGTTAGATTAGCCTCAACCCCAAGTGGACCCTCATGAAGACCTATAAATAGAAGTGAACTCAAGCTCATTTCTACACATTGATCAAGCAATCTTCTACTCTTCTCTTTTTTCTTGGCTCGCACAAGTCTGACACATGAAGTTTGCAAAAGGGTATGAAATCACAAGGGTGAAGTTCGCACTGATCTAGGGTTTTCTGATTCTCGGTAACTAGGTATTTTCGTCCTTAGATGTTTGCGCACAATAGTCAAGAGAGTGTCTAGAAAGCCCTAGATGCTAACACATAAGCCTAAGGGAGTATCTAGGGGTTTATATGTGGATCTGACTGTGTTGGTCCTCAGACACACACATAGAGTGGTCTAGGGAGTGTCCAAGTAGTCCTAGATGCTTGCACAGTAACTAGAAGGGAGAATCTGGGGGTTTGGAGCGGTTTTGAGAGTGTTTGACCCCAAACACACACATGCAGTCTTTCTGGGAGCGTCTAGGTTAGTGATAGAGATCCTCACATAGTGGTCAAGGTAGCACCCCAGGCAGATTTAGAGGCACGCAACCTGCTTTTCTCAGAGCGTCCACGGTTTTGATCTAGGGCTTGACGGTTGCCATCATGATCAGATGGATCAAGGGTTTCTCTTTGCTATTTTGTAGATCTACAATCTGTTTTGTAATTTTCTACTGCAAATTTATGTATTCGGCTCAATGTGCTTTCTGCTGAAAACTTTTTATGACGATCTAATAAAGAATAAGATTTCAAAGGGTTCCCCCCCTTGTGGGATTTTTCCTTGGTCTTTGACCAATTTTTTGTCTCTTATGGTTGTGTTGTTGTCTTCTTTGCCATTGCATATATTGTTCTATCTTGAGTTACAGTTTATGGTTGGTTACATTGCTAATAATTGGATGCATTGTTAGTGAAGAAGTAAATTGGGCTAAAGTAATTGATACAACATAGAAAAATTTGAACAATTAACAACAATTGCCTAGAATTCAAATTTTCCATAACACTTATGGATTATCATGACTCATATAGCATCAATATGTTACAACTTTCTCTTATAGAGACAAAACTGATACGGATGGATTTGGATATGGTGACCATCTTTTTTATGGAGAATAAAGGTCTTGCAAGTGACAGTGTGTAGTGGTTGGTCTAAGGATTGTATGTTGTGTCATTTTTTGGTCCCATTGGGACTGTTTACGCGGTTCATTCCATTTTTTGGGGTCGGTTTTGTCATATGTTCCTCCTTCTATCTGCACAAACAAACTAAGTCTTTTGTCTTATCCTAGTCTCATTTATATGCTTATGGAGAAGTGTGTTTCAGAAAGTCCTCTAGGTGTGACACATGGTTGTCAAGATTAAACATATGTAGCTGAGGGCACTAGATTCTAAGATCTTTATCCACCTTCTCTTTCCCTCCCTAGGGCTTCCAAGTACAAACCCTCCTGGGCTCCAAAAGTACTTCATGTTCTTGGTGAGAAGTTGATGCTCACATTGGGATGTAATATGGATATTAGTAGGGTTTCTAGCTTGTTGTCTCGAGCCTTAAAGGGAATTTTTTTTTCTATATTTCTCTGTCAAAGGACAAAATTAAGTCTTGGGTGCTTACTCAACGGAAATCCCTCCTCGACTACACTCCGACTATTAGTTTACTCATGAACAATTGGTTTTATTTCCACTTCTTAGACGAAGAGGATGTGCAATTAGTTCTCCAAAAAGTTTGAGCCATTGGTTGGGGTTATTTATGGCTTCAGAGGTGAATTGCAAGATTTAATACAATCACAGAGAAGCCCAAAACACAATAACTCTAGTTTAAGCTTGTTGTTTTTCCTCTCAAATTATGGACTTGAAAAATTGTCATAGAAATTGTGAACTATATTGGCAAGTTCATATATTTTAGCGACATTTCATTTGATATCATATGAGAAAATGATCTTATGGGTCTTGGTCGAGATGGATTTGTCACTAGGTCTCTTGGTTGAAATTGAAATTTCAGTTGGGGATTTAGCTTTCTACCAAAGGTTGGAATTTTGGAGAGCTCCTTTCAAATGCTCTTAGTGCAGACAAACATGCCATCTCAAAGCGTCTTGTGTTTCTAATATTATACGTGGTTCAAATGGCTGCATATCTCCCATGTTTCTTGGTGGTGAGGGTTTGGGGGTTCAACATGGAGTTGGTATGGATCCCTCGAGGTAGACTCCATCCATCTGTTTAGCCTCGAATGTGACTCCAACTCCAATGTCTAGTGTGTTGTCTCCCCATGGCTCTCTAGGCATTGAGGATTCTTATGACGAAACATATAATATTAGTGCTCTAAGTATGGATGAGTTAACACGTGCTTCAACAGACCCTGTACCTATGGATGGTCTCACTCTTTCTGATGGTGTGGGAATCATGTTCATGGTCATTCCAACTGGCTTAAAGGGTTCCTCTTGGGACTCTGTTGTGAGTGAGCCCCTCCCTTATCTCTCTAATGGGATTTCTTTGAGCACATTTATTGCTCTCTCGATTAAGCTTATCCAGTCTCTCTTTGCAGAAGACATTCATTTTCTAGATAGTTTAGCTTTAAATTCTTAAATGCCTTCCTAGAAATCCTCCTCTTGCATCTTTATATTTTAATCTCACATACTCTTATATGGAGAAATTTCCACCCATAAAACACCACTCAATACCTTCCTCTAACCCTCCATCCTACAACTTTACTTACATTAACCCTCTCCTTCATTCATCGTGTTTACCTCAGTTCTCATTATTTCTGTCTAACATCCTTTTTCCTATAAATACTCATTCTGATAGAAGCCCTAGTTAGTAGGCCAAGTCTTCTAATAAGAATTTTGCAGCCTTTATCAGGGGATCTTCTATAAATGACCCTCTCTTTCTTGACCCCTCATATAAGTCAACCCTTTATCTATCCTCCATTCTGACCTTTCCATCCTCGGATCCATGTGCACTTGTCTAGGATGAGCCTTTATTGTCTTTCAAAAATGTCATTATCAGAAAGAAAAGGAAAAACAAAAAAGAGCTCGCTTGAGAAGGGGGCATCGAGGGTGGTCTCTTCTTGGAGAATTAGAGCTCACCTATTTTCTCCAGGGCCCTTAGAGTGGAGATGCCTTCCAATTATGTTTCCTAATGATTATGTTGTCCTTGAAAATTTATGGAGTTGGTGAACCTCCCAAAAAAAATTTTCTCCGTTGACTGATTGTCTCCCAACATCCCTTTGTTATCTTTTTTAGGAAACCATGGTCCCCCAATGATAAGGTCAGAGAGGATCTTCTTAAAATTTTCCCAGAGTAGTGTAATTTCTTGGTTGATGTTGTGGGATTCTCTAGAGGGCTTGCTATATTATGTAACCCCTGTGATGCATCCCTTAACCATTTCTCCTCTAAGGCTCGTATTGTCTTGGAAGGACATCTTTGAGGTTTGCTCTCCTGATGATTCTCATGAATTATTATGGTCCTTATGAGGATAGATAGGTATTTTGGGGTCACTTATATGACAACATTTTTCTTTAGGTATGATCACTTATCCTTGCTGGAGATCTTAAATTCACCACCTTATCTAGTGAGAATTGGGGAGATAGTATCAAGAATGATTCCTTTGCCCCATTCATTTCCCATCTTATCCACGAATTAAATCTCATAGATGTATGCCCTTTTCCCATTGTTGCTACCTGGAAAAACTTGAGGTCAGGAAATCATGGAATTTCTAAGTGATTATACCATTATTTGATGGAAGACTCCTTGGCTACTTCTTTGGGTAAATTCTGCCCATGGATTAGGCTAGAGGACATATCTGACCATTTCCCAATTTTTCTACAACTAGAGTTTAACATCTCTCTATTGAAATACTCATTCAAATTCAAACACTCTTGGGTCGAGGAGTATTCCTTCATATCCTTGATTCACACTTGCTAGAAGAATACCATGGTGGATCCATCAATGTCAACGATGGAATCTTGGACATATAGAATGCAGGAACTGAAAATATGTGTTCAACAATGGGCTAGGCTCCATTCTATTGAATAAAGAAGGGAGTTGGAAGAAATGGAATCAATTTTTATTTCCTCACAAAATTCATTTATATCCTCAGGGTTTCCGGAAGCCATTAAAGGTTGTCTATGTGCCCTGACCAAGAGGAAATCTTAACTGCTCAAAATTGAAGAGGCAAGTGTTAGTTTTTGTAGCATCAAAAGGTGTTCTGGAGTCAAAATTTGTGGAGAGGCTAAAACACATGAGATCTATAGAACCCATAAATTGTTTTTGGAAATTCCACCTATAGATAGCTCAATTAAAGTAATTGATCGATAATTAAAAATTGCGTAAGTCTAACTTAAGGAAATTGATTAATTAATAGAAATTAATTGAGAATGGTGAGAATTCTCTAGAAACTCACACAGATCAACTTAGAGATGATCTTAACTGTTGATGAGATTTAATCATGGTTGTTGGTGAGCCAACGACATATTATAAGAGGAGGTCGATGGGGTTGGAGAAGAATACACGGGAAGAGCGAGTTTCCTTAGCACACTGATTTTCTAGAGAGAAGCATTCATCTAGAAGATTTCAAACCATAAGGAAACAAGATCTAGAGGGAGGCCAGTGGCATATTTTTGGAGGAGGATTATAGATATGGAAGAGTGAGTTGAGAGGAGGATGAGTTTTTCTCAGGAATTTGTGTAAGGACTACGTAGGAGGGCTTCAAATGAGAGTTTGATTCATCGAGAGGAGTCAATTCAGTTTCTAAGGGTTGGGATAAATTCCAGGAGACCAAGTGAGTCACTTCTTGGGGTAGGGACAAATATATTTGCAAGATTCAATGTGTTCTAGGGGCAGTGCGAATTATCCTACACAGAGGCAACGTAGAGATTGACACATGGGAATTTCGTGTGGTCTAGTTTGGAGAGATTTCAAAGCATAATCAGTTGTGGTGCTAAGGTAATGACCTCACAAATATTTTTCTAGTATTTTTCTAAGATTGGATTGCTAGATTAAGAGTCCACATTATACTCAGAATTTGATGTTGCAAAATAATAAAACCCTCATTTGTTGCATCCGTTTTCCCACATTGGTTTTTTCTGGGGAGAATTGTCCAAAAATAATTGTGTCATATTTTTGTGTGTATGCTTTATATTTCTTAGCTTCCAGTTTATTTTCCACAACATTTTCTATGGTGAAAGTTACAATCATGATTTTATTTGTTTTTTGTTGTAGCAAATCAACTGTTTAATAATTAACTAGTTATAAGAATAAATTCTAGTTGTTGCAATAGTTGAAATTTTTCATATGGTATCAGAGCAAGTTTTACAGATGAGAGGCTTAAAGATGAAGAGGAAGAAATTCACAGCTTAGAGGGAGCAACAACTCGATTTCTTCAAGGGTTGCACAATGCCTATCTAGGCAGTGTGAATTACTAGACATGGGGTCATATTTATAGTTGTAGTGTGCATGAAGGGTTGATTTGTCTAGGAAGTGATTCCAGCGCGTAGAGGTGAGGAGTCAGTATTTTCACAGAGTAGATTCTTAATCTGGGCACAAATGATTTGCAGTTGTGATTGTAGTAGAATAACAGTGTCGGGTGGAAGAGAAATAACACACACAATAATTTTTCTTAGAGGGTTTCATGTTATGGGAAATTCATGTTTTCCAGTTGAAAAGGCAGGACTATCTAATAGGACTGTGCATTCCATAAGGGAGTGCGAATTGCATAACAGATTGCCAAGTAGGAGAGGAGGATATTCCTATTTATAACCCAGGTGTGAGATTGCAGAGATGGCCTTAGTGGGTCTTAAAAATTAGGACAGATTGGATGGTACATCCAACTATATTGTTTGGAAGGCCAAGATGACCTTCTGCTAGATGAGCATGGTTTGAAGACATATGCAGAGTGAGTTATAGAAGAACCTACAAATCCACAACAACTAGAGAATTTCAAAAAGGAGATTGCCAAGGTGAAGCAGTTGATTCTCGATGGACTTTGATATCTAAGAGTTCTAATTCTTTCTAAGAGTTATAAATAAATTGTCTACGTTGAAAAGGAGAAAGGTGGTTAGATGTCTTATTAGAGTTGTCTCAATGTCTCATTGCAGTTGTGTCAAGGTTATTGTAATGAGTTAGATGTCTTATTTTTATTTAATAAAGTTGTTGAGAATATAATGTTTGAAAATATGTTGTTGTATTAAATAAATCTATTTAGAGGATGATGTTTAAAAATATGATATACTATATATTGAAAAAATACATAATTAAAATTGAATTAATACATATTTATTATTATTATTATTTGTAATAGTATTTATTATAATTTATAATATATATTTTAAATTCTTATGTTAAGATATATTTAGTATAAGATAAAGAAGATGTTGTATGAAGTATAGAACAATAAGTGTAGAGTAAATTTAAATAAAAATAGAAAATTGCCATTTTTATTATGAAGGAGAGTTGTAGAAGTGTTAGATAGGATAATGTAAAGAACTATAATTAAAAAAAAAATACAAACATAATATCAATTAAATTAAACAAAATATAATAAAAGTAAAAATAAAAAAATAAGTTGGTTGAATTCAATTGTTATATTGCAAATTTTGTATTAATAAAATTTTAAAAGAATTTTTTTAAAAATCATAATAATACGTTCAAAGAAATTTAAAAAAATAGTTCATGTTAATAACATGATTTTAACTTTGTGTTAAATTTAGTTATAACCAATATGCTCTCTCTCTCTCTCTCTCGTCTCTATCCTCTTCTTATATATATATATATATATATTGAAAAAAACATTTTTCTCACACATACATATAGCATTTACCTCATTCCTCCACATTGCCTGCAAAGGAAAAATTCCCCAAGTGCCCAACAAAGTCACGTTAGTAGCAACAAAAGGACTCAATGTAGCCACCCACTGCCAACGTTCTAGCAGACCACATAATGAGGGGGGGACTTAAATTCTTCCACATTTGACGAGCCACCCAAGACCCCTCCTCAAGTCAACAAACAATATGCTAGAGAATCTATGCAACAAAAACTTTCCAGCGAGGGAAAGATGTTAGCATTAACATGATAAACAAAATCCAATATTTATCAATGAAGAAATGATTTTGTAGGGGAAACTAAATTGTTTGTATTATCCCATAACATTACAAAATTTGCTCCTCCATAGTCTTTGGTCCATGGTCCTCCTCTCGCCACAACTCACTATCAAGGCTCACAACGCCTACAACTTATAACAAGGAAGCCCACAAGTTTGTATTTCAACAACACTTTGTTGTAATAGACTTTTTTTTTCTCTTTATTCCATGGAGGAAAATGACTTTATAGATAACTTGGAGGAGTGATTATATTGCACCTAGACATTTTGTTGACCATGTTTGATATGGTCCTTTCATCCTTATCTTCAAAAATTGATCAACTTTGAACATGTTTTCTCTTCTTCATTTGGACTGCCACTTCAACTCTCTTTTGTAGAGTAACTGGAGAGCTGTTGAGCCTTTCAAATTCCCTATCAAGTCATCTGGAGCATTGTTAGGCCTAACAACTTTGTTTGTTAGTGTCTAGGGAGCATTGAAGGTGAAAAACATTAGTTTTTATGAAGCTACCATGGATTAATTTCTGATTCCCATTTTTCAATATGATGCTCTTCCGTAATGAACCCAAGGGGGTGACATTTTGAGCTATAAAATATGCCCCCTAATATATGCGGTAAAAATAGAAATTTATATCCTAAATACATTGCAATAATATCAGTGAGCTAGACAAAGGGAGGAACCACATATGTAGGACCTACAAAGACTGTGAAAATGATAGATTGATAGATATAAAGTCGATCCCCGAGGTAGGAATACACATACTTGATATTGAAAGAATAGAGCATGACCACCCACAGAACATATTGCAGACTCGTGTCATTAAGGATTAGTCATGATACAATTTAGATTTGTCACAATAGATATTAGCAGGGTTGCAAACACCAAAGGAGTACCGAAAGGACAGTCCTCAAAGTACATACTACATTCTCCAACATAGTTTTGGGGAGGCAATGTGCTTGAGTGATGAAGCCTCATGCCCTAAGATCTTTGACTCGTTATGATGGTACGAATCGATGACACACAAATGAATGAGTTGATGTCGAGCATGCTGGGAGATTGTATGATTACCAAGCATTGAGGGATCTTGTTAACATACACGAGTGAGACCACCAATGAGGAAAATGGCTCCCAAGGTACTTATCAAAATCTAGTGAGTGTGAATGAATGAGTTGATGTTAAGCACATGTAGAATCGATCAACATGGGCCAATGAGGAAAACCCACTATCAATTGTGTTGAATCCTTCCACTGTGGACTGCAAGCTCTAAGGTACTAGAACTTTTCTA
Organism: Pinus taeda; assembly: GCA_000404065.3. Taxonomy (NCBI): domain Eukaryota; kingdom Viridiplantae; phylum Streptophyta; class Pinopsida; order Pinales; family Pinaceae; genus Pinus; species Pinus taeda. The sequence continues at coordinate 96,910 of APFE031532039.1, forward strand.
GATATACATCCTATATGAGGTGTTGACGTCAATGGGAAAATATCTATTAAATGAGGGCCATGATGCATCCCTCATCATTTGAAATGAAAAAGACATGAAGATGAGGTCTCTAATGGTAGACACTAAAGAATTAATGCAAAATTGACATATGAATGACTTACACATAGGATAGAATAATATTGTAGATGATCAACTCTAGCTAGGAATTCCTTTAAACATATAACAACATGACGCAAATGTGAACTTGGCAGCTTGGATTCAAGAATACCATACAAACTCAATGACAACACAAAAGGCATCACCATATCCCAGAGATTAGAAGGGTAACCAATTGGGTGAGATACTGAATCAATAACAAAAGTAACTCGACTCATGCTGATGGTGTGGCTCTAAAGTCAAGAAAATACTAGTTGTAAGAGAATGGCTCAAACAAGTGCCATGTTCAAGGGCAACTAATTAACGCCATAATAAACACATGAAAAAATAATCTTCAACCCTTTCCCTTTTTTAAAAAGGATCCCCTTAATATTTTAACAAGCACAAAAGAGAAGACAAGTGAGCTCAATAGTGTCTTTCATTTAGTTATAACAAACCTAAAAAAGAGGTAAAATAATACTTGTATTAGTTTCTTTTTGTGAGTTTTATAAAAAGACCAAAAAATCCATCCACCTACTCCACTGGCTCAAAGCACCCCATCTTAGCAGTTTTTCTATAGTTTTTTGATCTTGAAATTATGGGTTCATTTTGAGGCTCTAAATGTTTTTGTTTTGTTTTTTTTGATGTGGCAGGGACCTAGGTTATAGATATAGGAAAAGTATAGATCTGCCTAAAATGTGTAATTCGCGGATAGATATTTCCAACGAGTTACCAAGCATGCCAAATAGATATTGTATGAAAAAGTTCTGACCCTAGGAAGTTGATGTACCAACTAGCCCTAGTGGGGCCCATAAGCCTTTTGTTATTTCATCTCCTAGGGTTAGATTTTTGGATGTTCAATGTTTACTCATTGATTTTGATGTTAAAAATGGCCTTTTGGCCTCACTGTAACTCACTTTGGCAAAGGAATGTAACCGTCACATCTCTTCTCAGAGATAAGCTACCACCATTCGAGCTAGTGTGTTTTCATTCTTCATTTTTGCAATTTCAACATTTTCGATTTATTAATAGAAGTCAAGTTTCACTATATTTCTATGTTTTGGTTATAAATATGTATTTCATTTCATTCCCTTCATAAATATGGATCAAGTAAACTCGTGTCTTTTTCATGGTTTAATAAGTGCGAGAATATATAAGAGATTTCTTGTTAACTTTCATCTTGACTAATGAGTAGGAAAGAACAAAAATATCTCATCGTTTTCAAATAGTTTAACAAGTGTGAAAATATGGCAAAAGGAGCTCATGGTTTTCATTATTTAACTAGTATGAAAAGAAGACTAAAAGAAAGCTCGTTCCAAAGGGACATGTGGTTTATTGGTATGCATCTTGTTTTGAGGCTGACAAAACTGACCTAAGAAAAGGAGGAAGTGGCAAAGAGTTTGGCAATGGAAATCCACTCATTGCAGTGGTTTATTTGAAAGGGTTTGATGGGTTGCAAGATGGAGGTAAGGTTGAGTTAAAGGCAAGGTCAAACACGAATGAAAGATGAAATTAAATTTAAATTTAAAATTTTCATAATAATTATGAAATACAATATTTTTAGGAAAAGTATAAGTAGGTAATTGGAAATAAAATGGTAAGTGTGAAATGGTTTTGTAATAAATTAATAGTTGATTTGTGATTTTATAGGATATTAATACAAATTATTTTAATTAATTGAATTTCTTTGTTTTTGAAAATATTATTTATAAAAAACTTTTGTATTGCATTTTATATAATATTGATTTTAATGTAGGCGATATAACATGTTTAGGTTAAATTATCATTGTATTTTATATGGTTTATTTGGAATTTTGTAAGGCGATATGTATTTTTGAGATTGAATGTATATAAATATACATCCTAAATTTAGGTTTGATTTTGAGTGCAACTTGTATAATTTTATTTGGAAGTCCTTAAAGCTACACAATTCAAGGGATTCATTCTTCGGTTAAACTTAATTGTTCTTAAGTAGTTATGTTGACGTTGATGTAATTAATGACAGATATACGGTTCATGGTTTATGGGCCCTTTGCATTAGGTAACCCATAGCATTTGTTCACGTTATTTCGTTTGATGAAGCATATTGAATGGTTTGCAGTAATAAATTGTAAGATGATTCATGGTATCAGTCTTAAGAGTGGTTTATAAATGTATATAGGCTTGGGTGGCCAATGTAGTATTGGGGAGCACAATGTAGGCACGATTTGGTTTAGAGAACCGGGTATGAAGGAGCTCATTGTAAATTACTCATGTCAAAAGCATGGTTATAAAAGTGTTATAACCATTGTTTATCGTTAAGTAATATATTGAAATTGTTTTGTAGTGTGTTATTTTTATCCCAAAAGGTTTTTCCCGTGAAATTGTTGTTTAGAGGTTGTATTCGTATGTGTTATTTATTACTACAATTATGTTTTTTTTGTAACTAGGTTGATCCTAGACCAAGGCTAACCTATCTATTGGATGAAAGAATGATCTACCCACTAGTGGGATGCAATTGTGTTTATTAATTTCTACATATTATTGTCTTGTAGACTAGTGTAGGAAGTTTCACACATTTGTTTCCTTTGATTTACTAAACTTTTACCAATACAACTAACTTAGGTTGAAATTTTAATGCAATTTATATGTGTTTAATTTATAATATCTAGAGCGACATGTCTTAGAAGATTGACTTAATGTTAGCTAACAAAATTAGCTCACATTTGGTTCTATTTAGTATAGCTCTACTTTAAAATATTTGAAATGATACATTATAAGAGATTCAACCCACTCTACTTAACATAACTATACTAGATTCGATTTCAAAACGTTATTTAAAAATTCATAGAGAAAAAATGTTATAAAAGATCTACCACACTCCACCAAACATAATTCTTTTTAATAATCTCAAAATAACATGTCACAACTCTACTTAAATCATTATAATACATATATCTATTTTACTTTCCATATATTTTATATAAACATATTTCAAATCTTCAATTTAATGTGTCTAGCTAAATCAATTTCAATATAATGAAAATTCAATCATCAACATATTAATATAATTAAATTTAAAATTTTAAACTAACATAATTTTCAAACATTAACCTACACTAAATAAACATATGGATAAATTTAATCTTCAACATCTTCCATATAATTCAAGTTCAAAATTTTAAAATAACATATTATCAAACTCTAACCTAAAGAAATAATAACATCTCTCGAGTATTAATGCCCAACTCCAACTAGATACAAACCACCGACACTAGCGTACGATGTATGGAAGATCACGGCCAATCAAATGTTTGTGAATCAGATTCTTTTATTTACATCATTACGCGTGGCCAGTGTTTCAATCAATATCACCATTATTGATTGTATGGAATTGAGTGTAATAATATCCCAATGAAAAATCTATGTCGTGACAACCCTTAGATACAATGTTCCCATATATCCATCTAACTCCAGTAATTGCAATTTTGATTTTTTTTACTTCGCAAGCGAAAGGTTTTGTATTTTATGTGTTAGTTTTAATTCTACATGGAGTTATTAGCAATTAAATGCCATATTTTTTTAATGGATAAAATAGAAAGATGGATAAAAATATAAACTAAATCATTAATACTATTTTTATATGGGTGAATTCATATATAATAAAGTCTTTTAATTTAATAGTTTATGAATGAAAAAAAGAAAAGTATTAATTATTTTAACGTCCATGAGATTAAAGATAGCTTATGAGACATTGTTTCTTCATCTACTTAGCGTATTTGACCCTTTTTCTGAAACTTCAAACTAAATGGTCCCACTTCGACAAACCCTTGGCTAAATAGATTATCCCAAGAGCTTGTTGCAAGCATGTCGCTTTTGAAGGCCTCACATCCTAAAATGAAATGTTTTTTTGTTTCCCCTTTTCCGGAAGAACAAAAAATGCATACTCTTTCTTCCACACTTCTTTTGGTTTGTTCGAGAGCCATGTTTCACAACGGAGTTGTAATTATAAATTGAAAAATAAAAAAATAGGAGAAAATAAAATATTAATAAATAAAATTTTAAATTTTGGAGGTTGTCTATAATGCGACTTTTTGGGAGATTCCGGGTGACCGGAATCCGGCAGAAGAAATGAGGTTAAATCTTGATTTTTAGCAGTTAAAATGGTTTTTTAACTGCATATTTGGATTCAGCGCCCTGGGAAACCCCTGGGAGCCATTGATTGTGCAGAAACTAGCTATTAAACTTGGGATTCCAATGAATTGCTGCCGGATTTTGACCGGAAAAATCCGCCGGAAAAGCTTTCAAAAAGTCGCGTTATAGACTACTGCTTTAATTTTAAAGTTGTTGTTAAGTTAGACACTATGTATATATGAGACTCTCTTTTTTGTGGAATATGGTTATTAATCTTAATTTAATTAATTAAAACTATTTTTTTATTATAGTTAGTATAAAGATGAAAATTATTATTACTAAATAAGAATTTTAATAATAATTTGAATTGTAACAAACTTCATAGTAAAACAACGTTTTAAACAAGTAAAACAAAGTTTTAAATAATTTTAAATGATCATGGAATGAAAGAATTTGTCATCTTAATCACATAAAAAATATTTTAACATTAATTAAACTCTTTCATAACAATGATTAAACAATGTCACCAAATATAATTATTTTAATATCAATTAAAGTATTTTATAATAATCACAAGACAAATTCATTTTAATAATAATTTATAACATTATAACTGAAAAGTATCTTACCTTGTAAAGATGACTATCTTAAAAATAAACATAATACCATATTATAAACCATATATAATGAATAAGGATAAGTATATCAACTGTATTATCCTTCTATATGTACCTTTCAACCTATATAATAATAAATCAATTTTTCATCTTTTTATATGTTCAATCCTACTTTTCAACTTACGTATTAAACACCACATATAGTAAATTAGAATAAGTAACATTCATCAATTAAAAATGTATCCTTTTGTATGTTCAATTCATCCAATAATAGGTTGGTAGAGATTTATGAGGCGTGGTTACAATAGCAAGATCTAATTATATGGTCATCTCTAAATCCTATATTTTGACACCTAATTATATTGGATTTCAACAAAAAAACGCACCCAAAAACGAGAAGACAAAAAAGTTCAAACCAAAAGAATGTTAATCCTGCCAATATTTGCAGAAGTTAAGACATGTAGAATTACCTAGGCACCATTGCTGATAGTGAGGGAAAAATGGTCAGGGTTTTCAACTACTTGAAATGCTAGAGCATAAAATAAAATGAAAGAATGAATGAGAATGGGGATGGGAATGACAATAGAGTTAGGGTTGGAAAATTTAATGACCTAATACCATGGTGACAAATACACCGACATAAAACTTATTTGAAGATGACATAATAGTATTTCAAAGAGAAAGCATTGAATGGGGTATCTTTTAGCGAACAATTGTTAATTTTTACAACTAGGGTCAAATTCCATATTGGACAAATTAGGTGGTCAATATGATTATTGCATTAAATTCCTCTTTTCGAGAGGACCAAAATCGACCTAAATATCACCCTATTTGGATAAGCAGAAGTTGATTTTTGAATTATTTTATTCATTCACGTATAATGGAATGGGTGAGCCCTAAGCACATGTGAAATTGGTTAGATCAGCGTCAACCCCAAGTGGACCCTCATGAAGGCCTATAAATAGAAGGGAACGTAAGCTCATTTCTACACATTGATTAAGCAATCTTCTACTCTTCTCTTTTTTCTTGGCTCGCACAAGTCTGGCAGATGAAGTTTGCGCAAGGGTATGAAATCACAGGGGTGAAATTCGCATTGATATAGGGTTTTCTGATTCTCGGTAACTGGGTATTTTCGTCCTTAGACGTTGGCACACAATAGTCAGGAGAGCGTCTAGAAAGCCCTAGATGCTAACACATAAGCCTAAGGGAGTATCCAGGGGTTCATAAGTGGATCTGACTATGTTGGTCCCCAGACACACACATATAGTGGTCTAGGGAGCGTCCAGGTAGTCCTAGATGCTCACACAGTAACTAGAAGGGAGAATCTGGGGGTTTGGAGCTGTTCTGAGAGTGTTTGACCCCGAATGCACACATGCAGTCTTTCTAGGAGCGTCTAGGTTAGTCATAGAAGTCCTCACATTGTGGTCAAGGTAGCGCCCAGACAGTTTCAGAGGCACGCAACCTGCCTTTCTCAGAGCGTCCAAGGTTTTGATCTAGGACTTGACAATTGCCATCATTTGGCTTCAATGGTTGGATGGATCAAGGGTTTCTCTTTGCTATTTTGTAGATTTGCAATCTGTTTTGTAAATTTCTGCTGCAAATTTATGTATTCGGCTCAATGTGCTCTCTGCTGAAATTTTTTTATGACGATCTAATAAAGAAGAAGATTTGAAAGGGTTTCCCCCTTGTGGGATTTTTCCCTGGTCTTGGACCAATTTTCTGTCTCTTACGGTTGTGTTGTTGTCTTCTTTTCCATTGCATATATCGTTCTATCTCCAGTTACAGTTTATGATTGGTTACATTGCTAATAATTGGATGCATTGTTAGTGAAGAAGTAAACTGGGCTAAAGTAATTGATACAGCATAGAAAAGTCTGAAAAATTAACAACAATTGCCTACATAACACCTATGGATTATGGTGACTCATATAGCATCAATATGTTACAACTTTCTCTTCTAGAGACAAAACTGATATGGATGGATTTGGATATGGTGACCATCTTTTTTATGGAGAATAAAGGTCTTGTAGGTGAATATAGTGGTTGGTCTAAGGATTGTATGTTGTGTCATTTTTTGGTCCCATTGGGACTATTTACGGGGTTCATTCCATTTTTTGGGTTCGGTTTTGTCATATGTTCCTCCTTCTATCTACACAGAAAAACTAAGACTTTTGTCTTATCCTAGTCTCATTTATATGCTTATGGAGAAGTGCGTTTCAAAAATTCCTCCAGGTGTGACACATGGTTCTCAGGATTAAACATCTGTAGGTGAGGGCACTAGATTCTAAGATCTTTCTCCACCTTCTCTTTCCCTCCCTAGGGCTTCCAAGTCCAAACCCTCCCGGGCTCCAAAAGTACTTCATGTTCCTGGTGAGAAGTTGATGCTCACACTGGGATGTAATATGGATACTAGTAGGGTTTCTAGCTTGTCATCTCGAGCCTTTTTTCTATATTTCTTTGTCAAAGGACCAAATTAAGTCTTGGGTGTTTACTCATCGGAAATCCCTCCTCGACTACACTCCAACTATTATTTTACTCATGAACAATTGGTTTTATTTCCACTTCTTAGACGAAGAGGATGTGCAATTAGTTCTCCAGAAAGCCTGAGCCATTGGTTGGGGTTATTTATGGCTTTAGAGGTGGCATGCAGGGTTTAATGCAATCACAGAGAAGCCTAAAACAAAATAACTCTAGGTTAAGTTAGTTGTTTTTCCTCTCAAACTATGGACTCGAAAAATTGTCATAGAAGTTGTGAACTGTATTGGCAGGTTCATATATTTTGACAACATGTCATTGATATCATATGACAAAATGATCTTATGGGTCTTGGTCGAGATGGATTTGTCACTGAGTCTCTTGGTTGAAATTGAAATTTCAGTTGGGGAGTTATCTTTCTACCAAAGGCTGGAATTTTGGAAAGCTCCTTTCAAATGCTCTTAGTGCAGACAAACATGCCATCTCAAAGCGTCTTGTGTTTCTGATACTATACATGGTTCAAACGACTGCATCTCTCCCATGTTTCTTGGTGGTGAGGGTTTGGGGGTTCAACATAGAGTTGGTATGGATCCCTCGAGGCAGACTCCATCCATCGGTTTGGCCTCGAATGTGACTCCAACTCCAATGTCTAGTGTGTTGTCTCTCCATGGCTCTCTAGGCATTGAGGATTCTTATGATGAAACATATATTATTAGTGCTCTAAGTATGGATGAATTAACACATGCTTCGACAAACCCTGTATCTATGGATGGTCTCACTCTCTCTGATGGTGTGGGAATCACGATCATGGTCATTCCAGATGGCTTAAAGGGTTCCTCTTGGGACTCTGTTGTTGGTGAGCCCCTCCCTTATCTCTCTAATGGGATTTCTTTGAGCACATTTATTGCTCTCCTGATTAAGCTTATCCAATCTCTCTTTGCAGAAGACATTCATTTTCTAGATAGTTTAGCTTTAAATTCTTTTATTCCTTCCTAGAAATCCTCCTCTACATCTTTAGATTTTAATCTCACAGACTCTTATATGGAGAAATTTCCACCTATAAAACACCGCTCAATACCTTCCTCTAATCCCCCATCCTCCAACTTTACTTACATTAACCCTCTCCTTCATTCATTGTGTTTACCTGAGTTCTCATTATTTCTGTCTAACATCCTTTTTCCTATAAATACTCCTTCTGATAGAAACCTTAGTTAGTAGGCCAAGTCTTTTGATAAGAATTTTGCAGCGTTTATCAGGGGATCTTCTATAAATGACCCTCTCTTTCTTAACCCCTCATATAAGTCAACCCTTTATCTATCCTCTATTCTGACCTTTCCATCCCAAAATCCATGTGCACTTGTCTAGGATGAGCCTTTATTATCTTTCAAAAATGTCATTATCAGAAAGAAAAGGAAAAATAAAAAAAAGCTTGCTTGAGAAGGGGGCATTGAGGGTGGTCTCTTCTTGGAGAATTAGAGCTCTCCTATTTTCTCTAGGGCCCTTACAGCGGAGGTGCCTTCCAACTATGTTTCCTCATGATTATGTTGTCCTTGAAAATTTATGGAGTTGGTGAACCTCCCAAAAAACATGCTCTCCGTTGACTGATCATCTCCCAACATCCCTTTGTTAGCTTTTTTAGGAAACCATGGTCCCCTAGCGATAAGGTTAGAGATGAACTTCTTAAAATTTTCCCAGAATAGTGTATTTTCTCAGTTGATGTTGTGGGATTCTCTAGAGGGATTGCTATATTATGTAACCCCTGTGATGCATCCCTTAACCATTTCTTCTCTAAGGCTGGTATTGTATTGGAAGGACATCTTCGAGGTTTACTCACCTGATGATTCTCATGAATTATTATGGTCCTTATGAGGATAGATAGGTATTTTGGGGTCACTTATATGACAACATTCTACTTTAGGTACGATCACTTATCCTTGCTGGAGATCTTAAATTCATCACCTTATCTAGTGAGGTTTGGGGAGATAGTATCAATAATGGTTCCTTTGCTCCATTCATATCCCATCTTATCCACAAATTAAATCTCATAGATGTATGCCCTTTTCCCATTGTTGCTACCTAGAAAAATTTGAGGCCAGGAAATCATGGAATTTCTAAGTGATTATACCATTATTTGATGGAAGAATCCTTGGCTGCTTCTTTGGGTAAATTCTACCCATGGATTAGGCTGGAGGACATATCTGACCATTTCCCAATTTTTCTACAACTAGAGTTTAACATCTCTCTATTGAAATATTCATTCAAATTCAAACACTCTTGGGTCGAGGAGGATTCCTTCATATCCTTGATTCACACTTGCTTGAAGAATACCATGGTGGATCCATCAATGTCAACGATGGAATCTTGGATATATAGAATGCAGGAACTCAAAAGATGTGTTCAACAATGGGCTAGGTTCCATTCTATTGAATAAAGAAAGGATTTGGAAGAAATTGAATCAATTTTTATTTCCTCGCAAAATTCATTTATATCCTCAAGTTTTCCAAAAGCCATTAAAGGTTGTCTATGTGCCCTGACCAAAAGGAAATCTTAACTGCTCAAATTCGAAGAGGTAAGTGTTAGTTTTCGTAGCATCAAATGGTGTTCTAGAGTCAAAATTTGTGGAGAGGCTAAAACACATGAGATCTCTAAAACCCATAATTTTTTTTTGGAAATTCCACCTATAGATAGCTCAATTAAAGTAATTGATCGATAATTAAAAATTGCCTTAGTCTAACTTAAGGAAATCGATAATTAATTAATATAAATTAATTGAGAATGGTGAGAATTCTCTAGAAACTCACACAGATCAACTTAGAGATGATCTTAACTGTTGATGAGGATTTAATCATGGTTGTTGGTGAGCCAACGACATATTATAAGAGGAGGTCGATGGGGTTGGAGAAGAATACACAGGAAGAGCGAGTTTCCTTAGCACATCAATTTTCCAGAGAGAAGCATTCATCTAGAAGAATTTGAACCATAAGGAAGAAAGATCTAGAGGGAGGCCAGTAGCATATTTTTGGAGGAGGATTATAGATATGGAAGAGTGAGTTGAGAGAACAATGAGTTTTTCTCAGGAATTTGTGTAAGGACTGTGTAGGAAGGCTTCAAAGGAGAGTTTGATTCATCGAGAGGAGGAGTCAATTCAGTTTCTAAGGGTTGGGATAAATTCCAAGAGACCAAGTGAGTCACTTCTTGGGGCAGGGACAGACATAGTTGCAAGATTCAATTTGTTCTAGGGGTAGTGCGAATTATCCGACATAGAGGCAACATAGAGGTTGACACATGGGAATTTCATGTGGCCCAGTTTGGAGAGATTTCAAAGCATAATCAATTGTGGTGCTAAGGTATTGACCTCACAAATATTTTTCTAGTATTTTTCTAAGATTGGATTGCTAGATTAAGAATCCAAATTGTAGTCAGAATTTGATGCTGCATAATAATAAAACCCTCATTTATTGCATCGGTTTTCCCACATTGGTTTTTTCTTGGGAGAATTGTCCAAAAATTATTGTGTCATATTTTTGTGTGTATGATCTATATTTCTTAGTCTCCAGTTTATTTTCCACAATATTTTCTATGGTGACAGTCGTGATTTTATTCATTATTTTTCATAGTAAATCAACTACTTAATAATTAACTAGTTATAAGAATAAATTCTAGTTGTTGCAATAGTTGAAATTTTTCATATGGTATCAAAGCAAGTTTTACAGATCAGAGGCTTAGAGATGAAGATGAAGAAATTTATAGCTTAGAGGGAGCAACAACTTGATTTCTTCAAGGGTTGCACAATGCATATCTAGGCAGTCTGAATTACTAGACAAGGGGTCAAATTTATAGTGGTAGAATGTAGGAAGGGTCGATTTGTCTAGGAAGTGATTCCAACACATAGAGGTGAGGAGTCAGTATTTTCATAGAGTAGATTATTAATCTGGGCACAAATACTTTGCAGCTGTGATTGCAGTAGAATATTAGTGTTGGGTGGAAGAGAAATAAAATACACAATAATTTTTCTTAGAAGCTTTCATGTTATGGGAAATTCGTGATTTCTAGTTGAAAACGCAGGACTATCTAACAGGATTGTGCATTCCATAAGGGAGTACGAATTGCATAGTAGATTGCAAAGTAGAAGAGGAGGATATTCCTATTTATAACCCAGGTGTGAGATTACAGAGATGGCCTCAACGAGTCTTAAAAATTAGGACAGATTGGATGGTACATCCAACTATACTGTTTAGAAGGCCAAGATGACCTTTTGCTAGATGAGCATGGTTTGAAGACATATGCAGAACGAGTTATAGAAGAACCTACAAACCCACAACAACTAGAGAATTTCAGAAAGGAGATTGCCCAGGTGAAGTAGTTGATTCTCGATGGAGTTCAATATCATATAGTATCACACTTAGCTACCAAGAGTACAACCAAATAAATGTGGGATGCTCTCACAACACTATACCAAAACCCTTTCAAGGATCGGAAGATGTTCCTGAAGGAGAATATGAGGACCAAAATAATGTAGAAGGGAGAAGGAGTTACCCCCTACCTCACCATAATTTAGGATATCCAGAATGATTTGTCTGTCATAGGAGAGGTGCCGCAAGTAGGTGAACTTGTACATGTGGCCATCAATGGTTTCTTTGAGGACTGGGCTACCTTCGTCCAAGGTATCACTTGACAAGATACCCTACCTAGATGGGATCATTTGTGGTTATATTTCATGCATGAGGAGCGGTGACCTGCTCTGGTCAAGAGTAGTCTCAGTGGAAGAAACAAAGGATCAAAGACTATGAAGGAGGAGGATATTGTATCCCTTACATGAAAGATAAAGGCAAAGAAAGATCTTAGTCAAGGACAAGGCTCCTAGGGAGGAGAGAAGAAGAAAAATGGTTTGTTGAAGGTCAAGTGCTTTAGGTGTGTTGAGTTTGGTCACTATAATACCCAGTGTCCTCAGAGAAAGAAGGAAAATAAGGAGAAGCATGAGAATACAACAACTTCGGTAGAGATAAATCAGTTGTCCTCTAGGTTGGAGGAATATTTCACTTTGTATGCAGTTATACCTCCAAGAGAGAGGCGGGGAGACATTGAGCTATAAACTCTAGAGTTGTGTAGAGTTGGGTAGGGTCCATCGAGGTGAACCTAAAACAAGTGTTTCCTCTTGGATCAGTACCTTGCTACAAGGGCCCACAATATATAGTAACGGTTGGATCAATGTTAGATGAAACAATCAATTCTTGCGGGACAATTGAAGTATCAATTGTAGTTAGATGTTGAGGAGCACATTGCAGTGACAATGCAAACATTCTTAGTGGACTGTGTAGAGACTAGTAGTAGTCAGTGACTCAGGGGATAGTTGCAGTCCATAGATACATTTGAATTGTTATTCTAGATCTCAATTGTAGTAGTTGCAGTAGCAACAACAACTTGAGAGGGAGTGTTAGTTGGTTGCAATGCAGTGGAAGAGTTGGAAACTATACAAGATGTATAGTGCAGTGTCATCAACAACATGGATGCAGGATGATTCAAATATAGAGTGAAAAATGAATCAGAGTTGCACAATAGTTGATGGAAAAGGAAAGGTTTCTACAGATGTTAGACATCAACAATGTGTATGGAAGATGTTATGGGAGAGAACACCTTCCTCGCTAAGAGGGGGTGTTATATTTTGTAGCATTAGTTTATGTTCTAGTCTTAAAATTTATGGATAGTCTAAAACACCTAAGATCTACAAAACCCAAAAATCACTTTTGGAAATTCCACCTAGAGACAAATCAATTAAATTAATTGATGATAGTTAAAAATTTTGTAATTCTAACTTTGGGAAATCGATTAATTAATAGGAATTAATTGAGAAAGGTGAGAATTATCTAGAAACTCACATGGATTGACTTAAAGATGATATCGGTCGTTGATGAGGATTTAATCATGGCCATTGGTGAGCCAACGAGAGATTATAAGAGGACATCGATGGGGTTGGAGAATAATATACAGGAAGAGCGAGTTTCATTGGCAGATCAATATTCTAGAGAGAAATATTCAACTAAAAGGAAGAAATATCTAGAGGGAGATCAGTCGTAGATTTTTGGAGGAGGATTCCAGATATGGAAGAGTTAGGTTAGAGGAGGACAAGTTTTCCTCAGGAAGTTGCACAAGGAATGCGCAGGAGGGATTTAGAAGAGAGTTTGATTTAGCTAGAGGAGGATTCGATTCAGTTTCTAAGGGTTGGGATAAATCCTAGAGGGCTAAATGAGTCACTTCCCAAGGTAGAGACAGGCATAGTTGCAGGATTCATCATGTTCCAGAGGTAGTGTGAATTAGCCTACGCGGGGGTAGCACAAAGGTTAATGTAGGGGAATTTTGTGTGGCCTAGTTTGGCGAGATTCTGAAGTAGAATCAATTATGGTGCTGAGGTATTAGCCTCACAGATATTCTGCCAATATTTATCTGAGATTAGATTGCTAGATTAAGCATCCAAATTATACTCATAATTTATGTTGCTGCATAATAATAAAACCCTCATTTGTTGCACTGGTTTTCCCACATTGGTTTTTTTAGGGGACAATTGTCCAAAAATAATTGTGTCATATTTGTGTGTGCTCTATATTTCTCAGTTTCTAGTTTATTTTTCGCAACATTTTTTATAGTGAAAATTGCAGTTTTGATTTTATTCATTATTTGTTGTAGCAAACAAACTACTTAATAAGTAATCAGCTAGAAAAATATTTTCTAGTTGCTACAATAGTTGAAAATTTTCATCGTAAGGGGGCATTTAAAAAGCAGGTAGATTTGGGTAAGGGAAGGAGATGGAAATACACAATTTTTCCACAATTTTTCTGACCATAGGAGGAATACAAATTATATATGGGACTTACAAGATGATATGGGAAACTCTCACTACTCCCAAAAAGATTTGGAAAAGGTTGCTAAGGCTCATTTTTATAGTATATGCAGAGTTCATGGCGTCAATGTGATTCATGACTAGCTACATGTTATCCAACATTTTCTTTATTTAGTCTCAGAGGTATATTTTGCTAGTCTTCATGGTCTTATGTCCCTATTTTAGATTAAAGGTGTCCTTCACTCCTTCGCTAAGGAAAAGAGCCCTGGTCCCAATGGGTAGACAATTGAATTGTTTTTGGAAAATTTTGACGTGTTTGGAAATGACATTTTATAGCTAGTGGAGGAGGCCAAGACATTGGGGAGGATGTATGGAGAAATCAATGGAAAATTCATTGCACTTATTCCCAAATTATCCAAACCCATTTGCTTTAATGTTTTTCAATCGATATCTTTGTGTAACATGATATACAAATTTATTGCTAAAGTATTCTCCTATAGATTAATTTTTTCTCTCTCCTAGGTTGTATCTCTTGAACAATTCAACTTCCTTCCAAGGCACTCAATTCATCATGCCATTGGAGCAGCTTAAGAAGCCTTGCACTCCATCAAGACTAAAAGGTGGAGTGACATGATTCTAAAAATGGACCTAGTCAAAGCTTACGATAGGGTGAATTGGGACTTTCTCAGTTTGTTGCTCATACATATAGGTTTGGACCTAAAGGCTACCAATTAAATCATGGGTTGCATTAATTCTGAAAATTATCTTTCCTTGTCAACGAATCCCCTTATACTTTTTTCACTTTCTCTAGAGGCATTTGTCATGGTTGTCCCTTATCCCCCATTTTATTTCTTCTTATTATCGAGGATCTTAGCAGGATGATATTCAAGGCTAAATGTGATAGTCAAATTAAAGGGGTCAAAGTAACTATGTTTCTGTATATAAATCATATACTCTTTGTGTATGATGTTTTTATTTTTGGGGATGGCTCAGTTTATGAATGTTCGCATTCTCATCCCATTTTCATTACCTTCTATTCTGCGACTTACATGGAGATCAACCTCCATAAATCATCCTTTATTCAAAACAATATTTAGGAGAAGATTAGTGATTCCATCACTTCTTTTCTTCCTTATCAGGTGGCTCATTTAGACCTTGGCTTCATCTACCTGACTATTCATATTAAAACAAATTGCTACCAAAAAGAATAATGGTCATGGCTTATAAAAATGGATGAAAGCAAGATTAACAACTAGTGCTACTGGTGGCTTTCTCTGGGTGGTTGAATGACAATGGTTAAATATACTCTAGAAATTATACTAGTTTATTGGTTTACCCTCTCAAATATTCCAAAATCAACCATCAAGAGAATCAGGCAGTGTATGTTTAATTTTCTCTAGTACAGTAAGAAGATCAGCATTGGATTTCATCTGGCCAATTAGGAATTGTTATCTTAGACAGATATCTTTAGGGGTTGGGGTTTTAAAAACCTTCATTGGTTTAGCCTTGATAGACTTGCTATCAAAATATTTTGGAAGGTTGTCTCAACTACTTAAATTTGGAGTCAGATTATCCTTGGAAAATATATCCATAACAGTGTTGTAGGGATTAATGCATGGGCGCTTGTGGATAGAAAACCCTCTGAGGTCTCCTGGGACCTAAGGAAGATAGAATGAGATGACCTGCAACTGTTTAGAGATACATGTCAATACTCATGTTAATCTAGGAATTGACAAAGTAAAAGAGAAGGGTTAGCTTCTAGTCCTTGGTGTAGATCCATTGGATTTCTCAATGTGACAAGGGAAAGATCCTTCACCAACTCTCAGATCAAGACACACACATAGAAAAGACACAAAGTAACCTTCACAACATATTAAACCTTAAATATTCAAAACATAAACATATAAGAATATATAGAACTAGCATCCATCTAAGATAATATTTAGTCTCGCCATTGAACCAAGATATAAATAAAGAAGGTGTCAACATCATCAAGTCGACAAAACAGAAGCAGATATCTATTATCAAATGAGAGAATAATGATTACAACCGTGGTTGATGAATCAAGTCTTCCCTTATCTCCTTAGCTCCTCTCTCTCTATCTCTCAATCAACTTCTTGGCAACATAACAATGCTCGAATTTCGATCCTTGTTACAATGGCCTAGCCTCTAATTTATAGATGAGGAGAGGATCAATCCTTGCCAATTTCTTCATAAGTTCCATTGAAGAAAAAACCAGATGTTTCCTCTCTTTATTTCTCTTTCTCAATATCTATGTTCTTGTTAGGATTAGAAATTTCCTTAGATAGGACTGAGGAGGATGTTTCCAGATTTTCGAGCTGACATTTGAGTGAAAAATGGAGTGTCAGTTAGTCAACTCATGCTTTGACCTCCAGAATCTCCAGTAACACTCCCCTTTAAGCAAAACAGAGTGTTAACCTAGGGATTAACACCCCTTGTTGGGTCATAGGTAGTGTTTGAATGCTTCTTGTCTATTTATGGGGTGTTTTACCCTAGAAAATGGGCATGTAACTTAGGGTTTTCTTCTAGTCAAAGTGTCCTTCTCCTCTGAGTTGATGAGGAGGTCATTTTATGCATAACTGATGCACCCTAAAGTGTGACGTCAGAGAAGAATATGATGTGTGAAATACTTTATAAAATGTAGCTGAAGAGAGAGAGGATTGGAGTTGTGGAACCAAGGGAGACTTGAAAACAACAACATATGTAAAAAAAATATAAGAACATGTCTACAGTTGGCCATTCCCATGCTTGATATCTGAATCAGAGTGATTTTTAGGAGAGTTATGACTTTGATGTCAACCGATAGGCACAATGTGGAAGATTTTTCATAATGTGATCAATTTGATGAGGTATCTCCGAAAAAAATATATGCAGCTTGGGAGAGGAAACAAGGCTGAGTGGTGTAAGCCTCCACCCAAGGTATTGGTCACCATTATTACGAACAACATATTTATACACATGTGAATAAGGGAGTTGAATTCAAACATGTGAGAAATCAATTGATTACTAATTAATGATGAAACATGTTAACAAATGTGAGGATGGACACTGATAAGGATGATGGTCTCCAAGATGCACAATACAATCTAGCATGTGTGAATAAAAGTTGTTGGCGTCGAACACTCGTAGATTCCTTCAACCAGGAGCCAATAGTGAAAACCCCCACTCAAACACAAGGCAACCTACCACTGAGAACTGCAAGTTTCAGGGTACTAATATGTTTCTGGGTCACACTCGCTAAGTGAAATAGGTATGTGATAAATTATGTATGAGGTATGTGAATGAAAGTACGTGGTAAAATATATATGTATAAAATAACAGATATTTTAACATTAAAGGTTTAAATGTCTATTTCTTTCTCTTCTCTAATTCTTGTGACTAAAACTAAATTTCATATTCATTGGAAACCACACTCTCCATTTCCAAACACAAACAGATAAAAAGCACAACAGATATAAGTGTATTTTCTTTTTCCTATTAGCATTGATTAAAAGCTTCATAATTATATGTACACTTTACATGTTTCATGTCATATGTAGATTGCAGATCCAAGGGAGGGCAGACAGAATTTTGTAGTTATGGAGGGTTTGAGTAGTTGTAGCAATAACTTTCAAACGCTGGAGTTGTTTCCACTCCATTCCGATCGAGGTGGACTTGAACAGTAGCGAAACACTCGCCTGGTTTCTAGTGATGACCAAAAGCTCTGTTCCCGCAAATATGGACAAATCAAGCAAACTTAATAAATGGTTTGAAATGTTCATGTCAATAATCATGGTTTCCCATTTTATATATTTGATATAAATTATAATTTTCAATGACTAATGATTATATTTTTAGTTTAAGCATATGATTTTCTCAATGAGCTTAACATTCCGATCCGCCCGACTAATTTATAAATTTAATGTGATTTTTATAATTCGCAATTAGAAACTTATTTTTGAATTTCTTTAAAATTGGTGTGAAATTGTAACAGTTTTATCTCTTTAGAGGTGGAATATTTTAAAATAAGTTTTTTCTTTGGTTTTGTTTTAATTTTTTAAATTAAAATAAAATATTTTCAAAATAAAAAAATAATATCTTTTAAAAATATTTTAATATTTGTTATCAATTCAATATCATTCAAAATAAAAATATATCTTTTAAAATATTTTAATACTCATAATTTCAATTATATTTATACTATAGCTTGAAAAACTCCTTATTTTATAATTTCAACAAATACTTAATCTAAATACTAACATCACACACACCCATAATTTATAAATTTATAAATTTAATGTCATTTTTATAAATTCATAATTAGAAACTTATTTTTGAATTTCTTTAAAAATGGGTGTGAAATGGTAACGGTTTTATCGGTTTAGAAGTGGAATATATTTTAAAATAATTTTTTTATTTAGTTTAGTTTTATTATTTTAAATTAAAATAAAATATTTTCAAAATAAAAGAATAATGTTTTTAAAATAATATTTAATATTTGTTATCCAATTTCATATATATTTATATATAGTGTGAATAAACTCATTTTATAATTTCAACAAATATTTATCAAATTCAACAAAAAAAAATTAAAATGGATTTGTTGAATTGGGGTTTTTGTGATCCATAACATTTTAAGAAGAGTTTCGGCATAAATCACATGTAGAAAACCTTTGTCTACACGTTCTGAACCAACTAGTGTGGTTCATCGTCATGACAAGTTGAGGAGTCAAATCATAGTTGCAAGTTAAATAGGGAGAGCAAATCTTCCAAACGGCTAGGTGCGACCATTAACGGCTATATAAAATGACTAGATTATATAATAATATTCTACTGTTAATTATGGGTTAATAGTCATATACTATCTAGTCAAAGTAACTAATTATCTTCTTAAATAATTTAATAATTTATATATTATAATATATTATATGTTTGAATCTGTACTATTTCATTTTATTTTAAAATTCAATAATTTATATATATATAATATATTATAACTTGAATCTTGTACTATTTCATTATTTGGTATTAATTATAATTTTTTTAAATAAATTAATAATTTAAAGTCCAATATGATAAGATAAAGTCAATCAAAGTTTAAGTAAGAGGTTTCATATCATTTTATTTAAAATTTTTATTTGGTTTTATATTAATTAATTAAATTTATTTTAATATATTTAAACATTTAAATCCAATAGGGAAAGATATAGTCAATCAAGGTCAAGTAAAAGGGTTATTGATTTAATAGAATTATTATTAAAGGAATTAATAAAATATTTATAATACTAGTTATAAATAATAATAATAATAATAATAATTGGATTAACGAAAAAAATTAAAATGGCAGGACTTGTAACGTCCTATTTGAAAATTACTCAACGTGCATGTTATGTAATCTTTATAACATTTAAATACAAATTAAATGAAAATTACTCAATTTTGAAAATTATTGAATGTGCATGTTATGTAATCTCTATAACATTTAAATACAAATTAAACAATAAAAATTGTTGAATTTTGTCAACCTAGAATAACTAAAATGGAAACCAAGCAACTCCAATAAATAAATTCAATAAATGAATTCAAGTATTGATATTTGGAACTTTAAATTAAATAAATTCAATAAATAAATTCAAGTATTAATATTTGGAATTGTAAATTAGAGAGAAACTTACCACTAAAATTTTGGTTTTGTGGGTCAATGCTTTATTCCTTGTTGCTTTAGTTGTTTTGAGAAGGAACTCACGGTTGCTTTAGTTGTTTTGAGAAGGAAAATAACTCATTTTATTAAATGAAATATCTATAATTGACCCTAGAGCCTCATTCTAATGATGTGTAACACTGTTCGTCCATCATTTTCCTAATGTTGGCCAAAATAAAATTTAAAAATAAAACTTAAGATAAAAAAAAATAACTATACAAAACTTTTAAATAATGTATACTCATAAAATAAAATTACACGTGAAGAAATTGGATCCCTCTCGGCTCATGTTAGATCTGTATTTAAGATGGATCTTATATTTACCATTAATTTATATCACTATAGTTTGTTCATACTGTTGTATTATTGCTTTAGAGTATTTTACAAAATTGTTCATAAAGAGGAGGGATATCTATGTATGCTAAGAAACAAACCTAGAAGAGAAAGCTCAACTTCTAAGCATTTAAGATGGATCTTATATTTACTGACCAATCAAAATACCAATTTTTCTAGATCTAATCCTTGATAAGCCCTGAAATTCCTCAAAAGCAATGTATCCTTCCTCCATTATCAGGGCCCTCTTTGAGACATAATCCACTTGTGCATTCCATTCACAATAATATGATGAAAAAAATGATATGAAGAGAAAATAAAAAGTAAATCTCATGCTGCAATCAATTCTACAGTCGTGTTTCATGATTTGTCTATGTTTATGTTGAGATGGAATATATATTCTATAAGCTTTTGAGGTTTCACTCTAACCTACAAATATGTCCTTCAAACTAGAAGGTTCCAACTTGGTTTCATGTTTTACGTGTGTTAATTTTCAAATGGAATGCATATTCTATAAGCTTTTGAGGTTTCACTGTAGCCAACAAATATATCCTTCAAACTAGAGGGTTCCAACTTGGTCATTTTCTCATCTGGAATATTAATGTAGATTGGACAACTGAAAAAATCAAATATGTGTTACTTGACGCTTCTAAATTCCTCGATTGATGTCTTATCCTTCAAATTTTTTTGAGGATATCTATTCAAAATATAGACAATGGTAAGACATGTCAAGAACTAGATCATGAATCATGTATTTGACTATTTTATGATAGAAATGTTCCTCCTCTTCGCAACCCTAATCTACTAAGGATTGTAGGTAACTATCAACGTTTTCTTGATTCTTTCTTTTGTGCAAAAGTATCAAACTCCTTTGAGATATATTCCTCTCCATTGTCGTACCTTAACAACTTAATATTTATACCTATTTGATTTTCTGCAAGACCCTTAAACTCTTGAAACTTCTCAAAGTCCTCGTCCTTGGTTTCCATGAAGTAAGTCTATGAATTCTTAGAAAAATCATCACATAATTCTATGACTTCTTAGAAGAATCATCAATAAAATATTTGTAGTAAAAGTTGAAGACATGTGCCCACATACATTTAAGTCGATTAGGTCACAAACCCATCTTGACCTATGTTCACTACGAGGAAAACATCATTCACATGCTTGCCAAGTGCACAAACCTTACACACTCCTTTCTTCTCAGCCTTGAAGCACCATGTTCTTCAATATTGGCAACATTAACTAGAGAAAGTGACTTAGTCTCTTTTTTCAAAGCTCACACAAGTTGTCACAATCATGCCCTGAAGCTATTATAGGATTCCCTTCGCAATTTAGGATGAGGACTTGTTGATCTTCAAAGTTATCCGTATATGTAAGCTCTATCATCACTGAAACTGGAAAGAGATTTTTAGTTATGATAGGTACATTTAAAACATCAATAACTTAGTAAGCTTAAGGATATCATTTGATGGATCTTACTCTTGCAACTGGATACATGGCACCATCACCAAGTTCTACGAAAGGTACTCTTGTTAGAGTTCGTATGTTTGCAGACTCCACTATCCACATACCAGTCAACATCAGACATGATGTCAGATGATAGGCATCAAAGAAGTGTATCTCAAGATTGGATGAAAGCTCATCCACTTGAGTTGATGCTTTTGCACTCCTTGTAAGTCACTTATGGCGTTAATTTGATATGGAACCATTACCATATGAGGGTGAAGGGTTCAGTTTGGATAAGGCAACGAAAGACAAAATTTTGGTCTGGGATGCAATTTTTAATGAAAGTAAGCTCTTGGATTGAGTACCTAGGAATGAAGTTGTGAATGCCTTTGGTTTTAATAGATTATTTGATTATATTACATTTATCATTTAGATCTATTTTTCCTTTCAAATTTGGCTATAGTTAGATCACCTAACATATTGATTTTTTTTTTTTTCATTTATGTTCTTCTTCCATATGCACTACCGACTTACGAAATTTCCTTTGCAACATCTGATGCAAATGCTAATATATAAATGAATTTGGTTATTATATATATTTTAGTTTAGTTTTATATTATTTATTATTAAAATTAATTTGTTTAATAACCATATATCTATTCAAAATGACTTGCCTTATATGGTTATTTTTTAATTATTATTTTTTTCTCCTTTTGTGCAGGTTTAAGAACAAATTCTAGCACGACATGTGTTGATGTTTTAATGGTCATTGAGTCGTAACATAAACTTAGCGGGTCCCATTTGCTGATTGGGATGCCATGTGGCACACTGTGGGACCTGCTTTTTCCCTTGTCATGTCAAACTTTGAAGAGATCTATCTTTCACATACGATCTCGGTTCGATGAACCGTTCACACCACCAGAATCACAACGATGAGATATTCAACATGAACCTAGTTTGAGCATAATCCAAACACTTTTAATTTTGACCCTATTTGAGTCCTCTTGGACTTTTGCATGTGTCTGGAGCCACCTGGATCAATCCTCCCTCGTGAGGAGCTTTTGGTCCTCCAAAAGCATGAAAAAAATAATCTGCAACTTCTCTGTGTCTTGTCTGCATCACAAGCATCCTCAAAAGGTCTCACTTCCATCTCCTTCACCTTTATTCTTTGGAGTCTTAAGCGATGAGCCAACACTTGTAAAATTACATGCTTGAATTTCATGATCAATTAGTGACCCAAGCATCCCATACTTGCCACGACTTTATAACACATACTTGGTGGTCAAGTTTACATCGAAATGGAAACAATACCCCAGACCAACATATCACTGCTGCTTCAACAAGTGATGTAAAACACCTCATCACTGCAACACATGATTTAAGAAAATAAGGCCAAACATTATTGTTTCTTTGGCAAGTGATGGAAACATAACATCACTTTCACAGTTTAACATGCAACAAAAAATAAGACTAGACAACTTTGTTGCTTAACATGTGATGGAAAAAACATCATCACTTTTACATCTTAAAATGAAACAAATGATTTGCAAAATCACGACCATGACAAGCTAACATATTTAGGAACCATTTTTCACTTATCGATGTGAATGGGTCATCCCCCTCTGGGGGTTTTTCTTGTCAAAAAACTGTTTCGTCTGGTTCATGCACCGATACTTTGTCTAAGGTGCTTCTCTAGATGGAGCCTCCAATATGTGGCCCTTTGGTGGCCACCTCTGTTGCAATGGATGCAGTACATCTTCTTCCTCTAGATCTGCTTAGTATGTTTCTTCACCAGCTATGGAGAGGGTCTTTCATGCCTCCTCCTTTTGTGTGCTACTATTCCTTTCCAACACTTAGAAAATGAATCGTTATGTAATCCACAAAAGGTACATGTATTTCGATTCCATGATGTATGTCCATCATTAAAAACATGATTATAATTGAAATGAACATTCGAATATTGAGACTGGTTATACCTTTCCTTGCTGTCTCTGGTGTAAGTATGCGATGAGACCTTACCTCAACTCTTCCCCTACAATGGGCACTACCATGGGATGATGGGGATGTGTTCCCATCATTCTATTTCCTCGACGGTTTTGATGATATCTCAGAAGAATCTAACACCATCGAGCATTCTGCTTCGGTGTATCCCAAGCCTACAAATTGGGGCCTCTACACAACCTCCAATGGTTTGAGATATGCCTTGGTTATTAACACCAAGTTCTTTTTCCTCCTTTTACCTCATCCTAGTAGGGAGCCTCATGTTTGTCCCTGTAATTGGTGTCTCCACATCTCCAACAGAAATCATACTATGTGAATATGAAACTGAAAGGAAATCAACATATTTTACCTCCACTATCGAGTTGGAAAGAACTGATGAGGGTTGCTCATCATCTGTTATTGGTGGTTCCCTGCCTGTCTTGGCACATTACCCAACTTCCTCCCTGACATAGCCAATCCTTCCTGACAGGGTAATTCTTCTACTTTGATGGGGTTGACAATGCCTTGACCATTAATTCCTAAGCTTTTTCCTTCATACCCCATTTTCTTCAATAGTTTGGAGCCAATTCCTGTGGTATGATTTTCAAAAATAGCAAAATCATCATCAGGAAACATACATGAATTCAAAGAATTACTTTTTACCTCACATGGGTCACGTTGTAGCTTTTCTAAGGCCTCATCTTTAGGTTGTAGCTGTTGTGGAAAAGTCTGTTTTTCCTCTTTTTCTTCATGTAGAAGCATCTTCAATTCAACATTCTCTGTTTGAAGATTCCGGTTGCTGTGCTTTAGTTCTTCCAGGGCCTCTTCTGTGGCTCGCAACTGAAGCTGGAATCGCTCCTTTTCCTCTGTCTCTTTTTGTAGAGCTTCATACATTATTTCCACCCTTTAGGAAATTTCAAGCATGGTCTTGTACATCACCTTTTCATCCTCTGTCACTACATGTTCCATTGTTTATGCTTGCAATTCACATCCACGTAAAGACCTCTCTGATACCAAACTTGACCCTAGTTGACTCAACTCCTGGATTTAACCAATATCTCTTACTTTCGTGATGTGATTAGAATTACATTTAAAATAGCATAAACGAACATAAATTCATGATGTAGAGAAGAAGGAACATGACAAGAATCAACAACATAATACACAAGACGTTGATAACAAAGTTCGTCCAGGAGGGACTACGTCTCCAGGCCCCAGTGTCAAGATGGTGTAGGCCGCTGCATTAAGCATTTTCAATAGTGATGATGTACATAGGTGGTGATGTCATTATCATACAAGGAAAATTCCCTCACTCAGGAGTGGCTCCAAGAGATGTTCCACTGCAGGAGCTCTCATTCAAAAAGGACTCCTATCGGTATGACATAATTTCACATATGACAATATTGAGCATCCTGCCAACATGATGGCATCAAAGGGATCTCAATTCAAACATACATGCGACAACATGAGTATCCCATCAACATGACAACAAAGGGATCTCAAACAAAACATGAAGAATCATGACAACAAGTATATCCCATAGATGATTCTGCATCCCATTAAGCAGGAATCAAGAAACAAGTAAGAAAACAAGATCCCACATCAAACATCAAGCAAGGATCTATGCAGCATAATGCTTCTCATAGCAAAAAGAAGTACATGAACACACTGCATATACCTCACATCCTGGGGCCATCTGAAAAAAAGGATGTCAAACTGCTGAAGCTGGTTGTACCATCAATCTCGTGGTGTCGAATCTCATGGAATGACTGCTCGCACATTGAATGCTGATACTTGCACTCCACTTTGAAAAGTGGCTGAAAAATGGAATGATAAAATGGAAAATCTGACTGCACCATCAAATTCATGGAATCAGATAATGTAAAATCAACTGTCAAATTTCTGAATTTTGACAAAGTGAAAATCTAGGGCTTAAGGAATCTTTTAGATTCCCCTTACATTCCTCAAAGATTCCCTCCTTTGGGTCATCTGAAGATTTGCTGCTCAGATCAAAATTCTGGCAACGCCATCAGGTTCGTGTCATTGGGAAGTGTAGGATCGACATAAAGTTTGTCCAATTTGGACACTGAGAATTTGGCTCAATCATGGTTCTGCCAGCTCTTTTCCCAGTTTCATGGTTCCACTTGCAAAATTAATTAAAAAAACCTGTCTCAGTTTTTGTATCGTGTTCTGCCTCCTGGCATTGTGTCTGCTTGCGATTCCACTGTTGGTCCGCACTTTCCCATCCTTGTTCTCCCGCTGGTTGCACTAAAAGACGGGTTTAAATATAAAATGGGCAGGTAGATTAACCAAGAGGTACAGTTTGGCATGTTGATTAGGGTGGAGTGGTGGAGGTGAAGAGTTCAGGTGATCAAACCCCACCTCTGCCACCTCTGCCAAAAAAAAAAAACACATTATTTTGTTTTAATTTTGTTTCATTACATAAACGGTCACGGTTTGTTGTAACATTAAATGGTGGTTTGGTTTGTATTAACGGTGTATAGACGTGCACGGTTTTTTGTAACATTAAATGGTGGTTTGGTTTGTATTAACGGTGCGTTGATGTGACCCATTAAATAAAGGGATGGACTTTTGGTTTGATTGACCATTGGGTGTTGTATTAAATGGGAATGCTTATAACCATATCTCCCTTTTAAAATTCAATTACCATATCCCTTTTTTAAACAATTCGTTGAAACTTTAATACAATAACCTTTTTTTAATATATATTATCTTTTGTTTTTTTTTAATATATAAATGAATTTGGTTATTATATATATTTTAGTTTTTTTATATGATTTATTATTAAACTTAATTTATTTAATAACTATATATCTATTCAAAATGACTTGCCTTATATGGTTATTTTTTAATTATTATTTTTTTGTCTTTTGTGCAAGTTTAAGATCAAATGCTAGTGCACCATGTGTTGATATTTTAGTGATCATTAAATCGCCACATAAACTTAGTGGGTCCCACTTGCTAATTGGGATGCCATGTGGCACACTGTGGGCCCCACTTTTTCCCTTGTCATGTCAAACTTTGAAGAGTTGTATCTTTTGCATACAAGCTCATTTTGACGAACCATTCACACCACCACAATCATGACGATGAGATATTCAACATGAACCTAGTTCGAGCACAATCCAAACACTTTGATTTTTGACCCTTTCTGAGTCCTCTTGGACTTCTGCATTTGTCTAGAGCCAGTTGGATCACATGGTCCAAAGTACTATAGAAGTAAATAAAAGGAAAATTCATACCCAAAATCAAGTGGTTGAGGAAATATATCAAGGAACTAAGGTTGAAATCATTTTCATCAAAGTCCATTTTGGGATACTTATCCGGTTTTGTATAGAGTAGTGAACTCTTCAGTATCAGTTGAATTTTTTCATGACAATATTAGGAGAAAAAGTTAACTATGATCCAAGAGATATTATGGGAAATCGGCTGGGTTTTATTTCTATAATTGGAGGAATACCTATAAATGAAGCCTTTTAGGATATTTGTAGAGATAAGTTCAAAAGTATATGAATTAATTACAATAAAAAGGGAGAGATACACATTGGAATTAGGGGAAAACATAATGAAACATGTGTCTAATTATAAATGTGATGTGGAATGTGGCACATAGAGCTTCTTTTGTTTGTATATCAAACCCCAAAGGGTGATATCGTTACTCTTTCTGACCCAACAATGGTGATGTTTAATATAATAACATGATATATTTTGTATATGAATTGATCTAAGAAATGATGGAGACATCATTACTGCGATATTCATTCTAAGGGAATTATGTGACATTGTTCTATATATATAGTAAATTACTATATTTTTTATTTAAATTTGACCAAAATCACAAGCGCCATGCTAAGTATATAACACCTACCATCTCAAGTAGTGTTGGAATGATCAGTTTGAAACAAGGGTGTAAATTACATAAGGTTGAAGACTAGAGAAAGTCATTCAAACCAGTGATATGTGATGTGGAAAAAATATGCAGCATAAAGAGAAATGTTTGCTAGATATATGTCTACAAGAGGAATGAAGGTAGGAATATGTGTTGAATGCATAATAACGTTACCAGATACATGAACAATCATAAATTAAGGGAAGAGGAGATTAGAGTAATAATATCAACACTGAGAATCTAATATGGGGTAATAAATGAAAAGGGACATAATAATATAATATAGTCAATATGCATGATTAAGAATAACACCTAAAACCCACTATACCTTCTCACAAGGAAATAAAGTAATAACTTGAATTAGAAGTTAACAATACTAAGTATAGCTATGAACAACTTGACTAACAAAAGATATGTCGTTAGAAAGGAAGGAGCATATAGTGTGGCCATAAGATACAAGCCATTGGGATATACACTTATGATGCATAGAAAAGAGAGTAAAAGAAGGATTCAGAACTAGTAACCTACCAATAACATACAATAAGTACACAAAAAGTAATCTTTCTTGAGCATAGTCAATAATTCTCTAGATACAACTAATGTACTTCTATCAAGAAACCAAATGCCAAATAGCATAATTAGTCTAAATATTACACCTTTATAATTGAGAATTAACATGATATAAGAGCCATGAGTATGATCTTCTACATCCAAATAGACAAGACATCAATGTATCGAAATAACAATTATAAGTGCATTAGCTTCTAGCAAAAGCTAAGAAACTCATAATTAGTAACACGGCTAGCATGGAAACGATCTGAAAAACAATGGAATTGGAAATTGTATTGGTGTAATAGCAAAAAGAAAAGAACACAAAAGATTGAAATAAAGGGAAGAAGGTGTAGCACATTGCTAAAAATTGGTGAACGGTAAAATATTTTGACTACTAGTGTCAGAGACTGTGAGTAGATAGGAAAAATAGTCAAGGGTAGACATAGATAACTCCATTAAAAGGTTATTTTAATCATAACATAACAACTATAAAAAAGGGCTTAAAATATTATATGCACAATTGATACGATATTCTACAAACAACCTTCGATAATTGATATCTTATGCTAGTAATGTGAGAATCAATGTACAATTTTATATATTGAAGTGTATAAGTAAACAATATTCAAGTTAATGGGCATAGACATTAGGTTTATTGCATTAATATATTGATAGTGCTGATTTCGTGTAATGCATGTGGAAGTATGATTGTGGGTGAAAATTAAAAAGCACATATTTAACGTATATACTAATGTGCTATAGGAGAAAAAATACACAAAAGTAAGAATATGTATGCTTCATAACGTTGTCATCTCATTAGATGAAGCAAAGTGTTGATTGAAAAGTTGCAAGATAGGAAGTATTTTCCTTTCACCTTTGAGAAAAGAAGGAATTCTATGATGCCACAAGGAGTCTAGTGAAATATTGAAACTACACAAAACTAATAGAATGGGAAATGTAGTTTGTCGATTAGCATTTCCTAGTAACAGAAAAAAAATTGCTAATTTTTTCATGTACCACTAACCAAGGGATAGATACATAATAACTTGCATCTAATTTAAGTGGGAAATAATGCAAGTAGAGTCAAAGGAGTCTGTCTAGTAGAAACCATTATATCTTAAAAGAGATTCGGCTTCAGAATCGAGCTGATGTTCAGAATAAAAGTACAATGATACATGGAATAAAAAAGATGCAAAGAAGAAATATCCAACAAGAATTCAAGAAAAGAAAAAACTCGACAATGAATACCGAGGATGGTGTTAATAAAAGGGGAGGAGAATGTAATATCCCTCCATTATTGTAACCTTGTTTTGGTAAGAGTGAGTCACGATAGAAAGAATGGTGGAAAAATATCAGAATACGTATGTAAATGAATATTTTATTAAATAATAAATGGAATGTATATACTAGGAATGAGGCACCTAGAAAATGAGATTCTTGCCAATGAAGTATAAACAAATATCTCATTAGAAAATGAGATTGGAATATTTCTTCATGATAAGAATTCTAGATGAAAATTCTAGATAAAATTAATGGATGGGAGAGAAAGATGCATTAAGTTGCTTAGATGGAGAAATATTCTAAGCTTAGAAAAGCCTAAAATCACCGTGGGAGAGAAAGGTGGACTTTTATGGAAAAGCATAGGCAAGTGGATAAAAACATCCACAAAAGCAAGGCGCCGCTAAAAAAACATTATCATGAAAGAAGGGAATTAAATACCCATTGAAGGGATCAATAAGAGGGGGTTGATACCAGGGCAAGAACTCACAACTTAGGGGGAACTGGAGGTGCAGTTCATAGTTGGGTAGTGAGTGTGCTCACCCAGTATAGTTTCTAAAAAATTATGGTTAGATTATTGATGCATAATTCTTTTTGGGAAAAATTCTGTAGTTATTTTCTATGCAACTATTTCTAATGCTTATTGCTATTAAAATTACTTTACCACATATAAATTGAAAGCTATTGTTGAAACCTGTGGACCTTTAGAATTATCCCTTTTGATGAATATGGATGTTGTAACCCATTTTAGCACCTAGACAGTTATGTTTATTTAATTATTTGTGAGCAGATGTACAGTATTATCAAGAAATGAAATTACATGTATTGTAATATAAGGAATTGCATGCATGATAATGATCAAAGCCCACTATATATACTATAAATTAAGAACTCTGTGCATGCGAATGTCAAATTTTAACAGGGAGCATTAAAATCCTATGTATGTAATCCTGGAGGGTAGAGATTGGCAATCCACCGAAAGGGGATTGAAATTACTAGAAAAACCATTATACATATAACGTCAAGAGGGAGAAACGTTGTTAATTATAATCTGCAATGATCAAATCTATCGGATTTTATTTCATCTCCCTGCATGGAGTAGGTCTAATAGAAAATTGAAATACTAGAAAGAGATCAAAATAAAGTATATAAATGAAATCTGTAAAAACACTTATTCGGAAAATTGTTGGTATTCGGGTATGTCTTTGAGAAGCTGATATGTATGTGTTGTGGGTGTTCACAGACTTACCATAATACTAAAAAATCTAGACTCTTTCCTGATGTAGGTGTGGGGAAACTAAAAAGGTGATGTGGTGTAATGAATCGTGGACTTAGTTAGGGACCGATATGACCATCATTCTGAATAAACTACGAAATTTATTTTATGTATGTAGATGAAGCAGATTACTGTTATTATAAAGCACACCATTGGAACTAGCAATATCAATTACAAACCAGGATATAAGAGTTTTGAACTATAAAGAAGAAAGTAATTCAAAACATGTCTAGCGCATGAATTCCTCAATTTAATTTTATAGGGTTAAGTGGTTCTAATCTTACGCTGACAAGTAGAAAATTTATAGCTAGCCTATAAGACTGAGTGAACAAACAACCAAGTAGAGGAATTTTTTAAGAGCAAGATCTGGAGATGTACGGTAATAGATCACTATTAGTCAAGTTTCGGGTTCGAAAAGTGCACAAGGAACTTTGTAAAATAATAATTAACTTTAGTAGATTACTAGACTCATTTGGCTAATTCTCAAGCTGCAACTTGAGTTTCCACAATGTCGTTAAAGGGAAAGAGGGGAAATATAGAAAGATAAACATTTCCAAGTAATAAGAGTCGACAACATTCTGAATACCAAGAAGAGTAATCAGCCAATCTGCAAATAAGAGGAGAGTTGTAAGGCTGGAAGAAAACATTAATGATATAAATATCTAACTGAAATTTAACACAGGTTAACATTTATGCTAAGTCATCATTTCATACAGAAGAGTAACAACATATAGCTAACATCGCTATAGTTACAACTTGAGAAGAAATAAAAAAGTGACGATATCTTTAGGCACATAAGATAAACACAGTTCAAATTCCTGAAGATAAATAATTACATTTCAAATCATCTTGAACAGGGTGGTAACTGAATCGGATTCATTATATTAACAGGAGTTGGGGAGTATTCTTAAAATAGAGTATATGGGAGGCCAATTTCTGGTCTCTATGTTGGTTAACATAGCAAATGAGATCACGCCGGGATTTGGATGCTGCTTGGAATAGAGTCTGGAAGTAGTAATGAAAAGGGCTTGAATAAATACAATAAGCTACATAAATAGTTTATGGTAGATACAGAGATAATACATTGGTAAAAAAATATAGTCTTATGCATCTCGTCAATGATGGCACCAAAATTACATCACTCGAGATTATTAAATGATAGCATTGTGAATCTTGGCAGAAATGGAGATCAAACCTTAAGCTCATCTGAAATTAGGAACCACATTCACTTATTTTAACATGAAAGAGATTATCTTGAAGGGTTGCAATTACCTGGAGGTAAAATAAAAACTGGAGGATTACTATCAGGTGTAGAGCATCAGTTTTATAGGACTAGTAAGACAGAAAATGAGAGCAGGAAAATAAGAGTGTGTCCCAAATCTCATACCAGGTTGGGTTGGTTAGGTTGTGAAAGAAGTTGTGCTCCTCTAGGTGTGCCTTTCATGGATTCACTCTGGCAAGGTAGCAGGGGCTGATAAAAGCACCAATATTAGTCCAGGTGATCTTTAAGAATGAAAGAGGGAAAATAAAATCTTAAATTATAGAACAGAAAAAAAAACGCCCACAAGTTACTGAAACATTTCCATCTTTGACTACAGAACTAGCTATAGTGTAAGACCAATGAATCCAAAATAAGGAAATGGAAAAACCAGATTAGCCTTAACCTTGAAGAACATTTGGTGCTTTCCCAAAGAACCCGAACAACTTTTCCCGATGTCAATTGTCCCAAAACCCTCGTGCTTGGCAATGTTGGCACGATGCAACCTACAATGTCTCTAAACCAAGACATCATTAAAGGAGTATTCCAACCTCAAGAGTTTCCAGTTTAACCACGAAACATGCAGGGAATTAATTTGTTCTAAAATGAAATTGAATGCACCAGTATAATTTACCTTCAGAGAGTGGTTGGATGATATGCTGAAATTGAAGGAGATTACATACCTTTGCACTGACCAAAGGGTTCAAGGCAATTGTGGTGCCCCTCCACTAACATACTCACTGCAACAATGGACATACCACTCAAGAAAGTCAGAAATAGGGTTTGCAGGATTTTATGAACCCTACAAGAAGACAATTGTATAAGAAATTACATTGTAGCCACTACAAACCTGAAAGTCGATTCGTGTATGCATGAGATAAATCTAAATGTGAGGAGTTATGTGATGAATTGTCAATAGAAATTGTTGTAGAATGAACATAACAACAATGAAACAAGCAAGGTGGTGAGACCACGAGGCTCGAAGAGGAGTAACAACAGTGGAGTTTTGTCTAGAATTCCACGACATAAAACTTTAGCGTTTCGTAAAACAACCCTCACCATCGATTTCTCTGCACTCATCTCCACTCTTTCACATTGACAATCATGTCACATGCACCCACGTGAAGAGGGTATAAGTGGCATTGGCAAAAAGGATCACTTCAAAGCCAAGGTCAGGCGCACTCCATCCATATTGAATATGAACTTAACTATAGATGTATAGTATCATGTGCTATGAATTATTGACAAAGACACAAGCATTTACATTTAATCTCATAAGTACATCACTAGCGGAACAATATAGATGTATATAGTACCATAAAGGGAGTGACGTGCGAGGCATAAGCCCTATGCTACATCACTATAGTTATTCCATGATTGAGTTCATTATCCCGGATCAAACCTAAGATAAGCACTAGGAAGAAAACAATTATATGTTTCTTAAGATGACGAGTGATATTATATGGGACCTTATATAGTTACCTCACGAGAAAGGAAAAACACCACTATCTTTCGATATGGAAGATAAGTATGGGGTATGGTAGAAAGGATAACTATATTTCGATATGGAAGATAAGTATGGGGTATGGTAGAAAGGATATTATTCCATTGTATAATAGGTATAAGGATAAGGGATCTTTTTGTAGTTGGCCAATGGTGGCACTTGTCTCATGTACCTTATTTCATCATGAATTTATTGTTGGGCTGTGTTATATTCTTTTCACGACTAGCCTACATAGTTAACCGAGAGGGGAGCCCCCTTTCATTGCGCCGATTGCGAATTGTGGGGGTCACAGGGGGTTTGAGGGGGCAGGTAGTCCCCCTCTACGGGTCTGGGGCAACACCTCGAGGAAATTATTTTGGACACTATTTTAGGTTGGGCACACCTACCTATGGTTTTGTGCATGGTTTTTCACACATGGTTTTGGATGCGATGGTTTTCAGTCCATGGTTTTGGATGCGATAGTTTTCGGTCCATCGTATTAGATGCTTTGGATGTATAAATATGTATTGTAACATTGAAAGGAACATAATGAAAAATCAATCTGGTAGTCTCGGTTTTGGGATCTAGGGAAAAATCTTTGTGTATATGTGTTTTATGTGTTATGCTCTCGCATTGTTTATTTTCTATGTTTTAGACTTCGTATGCAGGTAATTTCTGTACGGGGTTAAAACTGACATGTATGGAATCTTGAATGAGAACAAGAGATATACTTTGTATACAGTAGCTAACCCACATAGCATTTGAATATGAACATTAAATTAGAACAATGATATATTATGAGATGTAACACTAAAGGAATAAGTGACATTGAAGTGATACTCTAGTGAGTAGTATACACCATAAGATTTTAGTGTGAAGTAAAGCTTGTAGGATATCTTGAACATGTTTTGGGAATCCTAATTCCAAAACTGTAAGGAGTATAATTAAGTGAAGAATTCAAACCACGAAAAAAGAATGGGTGGCAGCATTGAATTACTCACAGGATATATACGTGTATTTAAAATAGGAGAATTGGAATGATAAACTTCAGACTTTATTAGAAAAATAAATAAAATGGCTATGATGGGAGATGTAACAATTACTCCATCAATATTATTCTGCCATGATTTATCTAAGGGTTCCTACCATGGTTATCACACAATGAGCTTTTTATGGTTCCTTGTCATGATTTCCATCACATCTCTTCCATTATTACTCCATGATGATTGCATCACAATTATCCCATCATAATTATTCTATGATTGTAACATGATTACCTATCATGATATCCCATCATGACTATTCCAAATTATTCTATCATGATTACCTTACCTATTTCATGAAAGGGTTTTTCTTCCTAATATTTCATCTCATTTGTAATTTAAAGGTCACTCGTTGTTAGTTTCCTTCTTCACATAGGGGTTCTATAATGTAATATGTGATTATCATAACCATGGATATATTTCTCTCATGAAATAGGAATAACTAATTCCCCTCTCCCCCCCTCTCTCTCCGCCTTATGTGGCTTCGTTGATGGAAAGTAAGTGCACATAGAAGAGTGCTTCATCAATTTAGCTATGTTTGTGACTATATTTTTAAGCATCTCACCCCTTTCAAGTAATATTATCTTGCCAAAAATATCATTACATTTTAAAATAAGTAATTTTCTAATAAGCTTACCCATTGCTGGAGTTTAGATTTTGTGACGTGAGTGAGGACTTGGAGGTTGGAACCATGAGTTCTATTACAATAAATCTCTTCATAAACCATCATCATCAAAATTATGCATAATAATATTTAATTTGTTAAAAATAAAGGAAAATATGAATTGCTTAATCACTAAATCATAAGTATCATATGATATTTATGAGATATTGTGGTAAATGGAGTGATAATGGAGTAGTAAGAGGAAGCAAAATGGATGAAATATATGTCTAGAGATGATAATAATGGTAACAAATTAGTGGCCCAACAAGTGGTTATTATGATTCTCGCCTATATAATAATAATGCTTCCCAATATGCATCCTTCCTTCCATTGGTCCAATTAGTTTATGGAGGTTTGAAGAGAAGAGGATTAGTGAATATAAGACCATTTAAGAGAATTGAACCACAAGGAGAATGGGTGTGGAGCTATCACATCACTGTTTAGGTATGGAAGTTGTGGATGTATATAATTTTATTTATTAATGGAACCTCATCTCTGCCCCCCCCATTTATTTGTTTTGACCTAGTGTTAGTAGTTGAATGCCACAAGCCTCACATCAATAGGACTAAGCCATAAACCAATAAATAGGTCGCAAAGAAAAACCATATGTAGAGAATGAGTCATGAATGGACCATTACTTTGGAAAACCTTGTCCAAAGAGGTGTTAAACCCATAACCCATACCAATTCCCATAACGAACCATTAATGCCTGCATATTACCCCATTTCTTCTGCACTAGTGAGATTAAAAATCCCAAAACCTTCTATGGTGAACTTATTAAAGAGTGTCATCACGCCTCATATTGAATGAGATCTATGAGGTGACTGCTTAACTACCCAAGCGACAATTGATAATGAAACCAAGTGTCATAGTTAAATAAACTATGGAATATAATGGATTTGAGTAGATTGGTTAGTTTGCAAGGTGCCTTATGGTATATGTAGCACTTGATATGCTAAGGAGTCTAATAGACCATTATGAGTGTGTAGCATATGGAAGGAATGAATTTCATGGAATGAAGTTATTTTATCTTGAATTTCCTTAAATATGGATTGGAGCTTCATGTCCATAAGGGAAGTAGACATGTACATATGTCATATGGTATTATTAGAGTCCCCTAGAATGATGAGTTTACAAATATGTAGAGTTCTGGTAAGTTCTATCCCTTTGAAAAATGCATAAATATCCACTTGGTTGTTGGAAGTTGTATCTGGACTTGAGGAGGATGCTAGTTCAATCTATCCTTTGGGTGAAAGCACAAACAACCTTCCTCTGCTCCAAACCAACCTCAACCCATATGCTTGCTAGCCTTGGGTTTTGTTTGGATTCCCCATTGAAGTACATTACATATGTATATTATGAATTTAACTATTAATAAAATTCTTTGTTGGAGAAGGAAAGTTTCCATCTCTTCTTATCAGGAGATTTAACTATAAAGCATAGATTAGAGGTTGAATTGTGAAAACCATATGTCTTGTGGCTAGGATAGTTTAGATTTATAGAGCAAGCATTCTCAATCAACAATGGTTCAACACACTCTACTACTATCACATGCTAGTTTTGAGAGGTATGAAAAGTGGTATTCTTGTTAGCTAACCAAACCCTCCAAAAAATGTACTTTGGGAGAACAATCCAAGGTATTTTAAGCAAAGGCTTCCCTTTAAGGGAGCTAAGATAATTCTTTTACCATGGTGATAGATATATGGAAGTTATGTGTATACGATAGATGCACATACATTGAAGATGCGAGAATAAAAAGGATATACACATATATGGAGCTACACTTATATTCAAGTTTCACTTATACAAAATTTACATAGCTTCTATATATGCACATATTTTGTAACACATATCTTCTGTATATGCGCATATACAGAAGTTGTGCATATACAGAAGACATATGCACATACAGAAGATATGTGCATATAGGAAAGTTGCATATATACATAAGTTGAAGTTGTGCACAACTTCTATATATGAACTTATATGAAAGTTTTACATAAATGGTAGATGCACACATATATAAAATATGAAGATATGAAAGTTGTGCACATACGGAAGATGCATAGACCTTTCATATATGGAAAACTTTTTTATGTGTGCATATATTTTGTATGTGCACATATTTTATATATATGTGCAATTTTTGTATATACGTATATCTTTTTTATATGTGCAATTTGCATATATGCATATATACAAAACTTGTATATATAAAAAAGTGCGCAACTTCTGTAATATGCATATACAGTAGTCTCCATATATGCACAACTTCTGTATATGTGCGTGTCTTCCGTATATGCACAACTCTCATATATTTTCATATTCTATGTACATGTGTAACTTTTGCATATGTGCATATCTTTCATATATGCGTATATACAAAAGATATGCACATATACAGAAGAAGTGCATATACAGAAGATATGTGCATATACGAAAGACATATGTATATATGAAATATGTTCATATAAAGAAGTAAATGCGCATATATAAAATGTGCACATATATGGGAGATGCTCATATACATAATTTATATGCAACTTCAACCACTGTATATGTGCGGTCTCTTTATATGCACAATGTTTGTATATGTGTAACTTTCATATATGCGCATATCTATTTGCACATACATGGAAGATATGTCCATATACAGAAGATGTGCATATATGGAAGTTGCATCTATACAGAAGCTGAAGTTCTACACAACTTTCATATATACACATATCTTTCATATATACACAACTTCAGTATATGCACATATCTTCTGTATATGTGTAACTTCTGTATATGTGCACATCTTCCTTACATGCACAACTTTCGTATATGCACACATATGAAATTTGTACATATACAAAAGCAGTGTGAAACTTTCATAATATGGATATACAACAACCTCCATATATGAACAACTTCCGTATATGTGCACATCTTTTGTATATACACAATTTATTTATATGTGGAAATTTCGCATGTGTGTATCTCTTCTATATATATGTAAATTATGTATATACACATCTTTTTTATATGCATACCTATTGTGTATGTGTAACTTCCATATATGCACATATGCAAAAGATATGTGCATATATGAAAGTTGTGCATATACATAAGACATGTTCATAAATGAAAGATGTGACTATATTCCGACATGTGTCTCTTGGACTTCTTTTAAATTGGACTTATTATTCATAAAAGATAAATTACATCAAAATGGTAGTTATATAAGACAAAACCGTAATGAGACAAAATCTTCTTCATGTATAAGAAAGACCCAAATCAATACCCTGGTCATGGAGTTCATTTGTGATGTAGCAGTGTGATGCTCTGAACTCTGTTCCAATAAATTTAACTTTGATTGACAGATATGCAATATATCACATCTTCACCTCCAATGCATCTAACAACAGATATTTGGAGTTTGATTGTATACTATTCCATAGATGGGATATTTTCATGTGAACTTTGGTTGGCTCAATTGCATACTATAGAATAACATTCCTGGTGATTTCCAAGCCTTCTTGATATGTCTCTCGCTTGATATGTTCAATGCACTGTTTTATCTCCTACATGATAACATCCTTGCCCATAATTTCTCCATGTGAACCCATAGAAGGTACTTTATAAGGACTCTAAATTGTTATGTAGTCAAACATAAACAATTATGGTGTTTGTTGCTTTTTCACCAAGGTGGGTGTAGTTTTGAGATTGAAGTCCTAACCATTCTTTCTCAACCCCATATTTCAATTTGTCTTTCTTGAACAACTGCTCAAGAACATTAGGAAATTTTATTCCCCAATCTCGCATCAAATCTTAAGCTCTACTTGTAACCTTTAGAAGCTTTAGGATCTCTTGAGATTTATTCTAAATTTCAACTAGGGGTGCCACCACCTCAAGCAAGAGAATCATCTCATTGTATAGATGCTTCATGGTGTCTTCCATCAACTTCATTTCTTCAAATATATTTCATTGTAGTTCCACTATGTTGATGTTAGTGGAAGACAATCATTGATTCTCCGTGGCAAGGTGATCCACTTGTTATTTTTCGGAAGCCATATATTTCCCTAATTGTGTATTCTCACTCATAACATAGTCAATATTATCTTTTGTTGTTATTGAAAAAGTCACATTCACTTCCATTACTACTTTGGGATTTCTCCTTGTATTGGATGTTTACCTTCTATGTGGAAATGGAGTCTAGATTAATAGGATCATGAAGAAATTACCTTGGCCTTTCTTATACAATTATCTTCTTCAACTAGTTGAAGGTGAAGCTAGATATATCCATAACCTTGTCATTGAGTGGAGGAACAATTACAATTTCATTGAATGGTAAATGGCCATCAGCGAGAGGAGGTTCTAACTGAGTGTTGGGTTTATCTGTAGTTGGTTCAATGGCATCTTCCTCCTCTAATTTTGTTTCCAACTCATGGGCCATTTTTTCTTCCTCCATTTTTTGTGAGGCTTCTTCCTACTGATTTTTCTTCACTTCTTCTTGTGACCACTCCCATTGTTACTCTTTTGTTAATCCTTTTTCCTCATCTTCTTTCTGCTTTAACAATATTTCCTCTTGTTGTTTTCTTCGTAACTCTTTTATTTTTCTCAAGCCATCTTTCCTTTCCTTTTATTCTTCTTCTTTCTATAAGCACTCCACCTCTCTTTTGTGTTTTTATTCTACCACTTCTATTCTTCCAACCTTCTCTTTCCCTCCTCCCTTTGTTTCCTTTGTTTCTCTTTCTCAATTTCACCTTTTCACATAGCATTAGCCATAAACTTTCCATTTCTCTCTACCACTAGATCATTTTTTATCCTTTTTCTGGGTGCTACAATGTTCAATTGTGTATTTGCTTCCTGTTAGATATCCTCCATCTATACAACTAGTATTTGAGTAACATGGGAGGTTTCAGCCTCATCTCCTAGGTGGTTCTTGCTCAATGAATTGTACCAATTCTTGATCTTTTCATCACCATGTTGCTTGCAAAATTTTCTAGGATCATATCTATGAAAACTTATTCTTCCAAAATGAATACACTTTAGTTCTTTGATTTCAACTCAAGCCACCTTAAGTCTCTCGAGCTCATAAATTCCAATCCATAAAGGAAAATGGGGTCAATGGGCTTTCTTCCTCCTGTGGAGCTATGTAGAAAAGCCATTATTTAGTTGATATGATACCTCATGTAAGAACACCTTATTGGTCACATGCCTCAACACAAGATGATGGGAAGTCTAACACTCGAAACATCTAATGTATATTATCCATGATAAAACAAACCAATCTACAATCTCATAGAAATCCTCCTTCACTTGATATGCCATGCAGGGAGTTTTGATTTCAAAGATTATCTTATATAAGACTACCAAGAAATTCTCATACAGTTTGTCATAAACTCCTCAAAAAATGCCTTCTGACAATAATCTCCAATGGAAATAGACATGCAACTACTCCTAAGGGGTCCAATTCTATAGAAAACCCTGTAGATTCACAAGCTAATGCAATTTGCTAAAGGAAGAGTCAAGAATCTACTTCTACTCTTTACAGTGGAAGCACATAAAAATTGAGCAAACAATAATCAATAGAGGAAGAGAATCAAAGGCACATAACATGATAAATGTCTGGGGAAAGCCACAACTCAAAACCCCACTATCTGTTTTTTATTAATCTGGAAAATCAAGATGAAATTACAATACCTGTTCTCTCTAGAACAGTCCCAACACTCAGAAAATTCAATCTCCAACTCATAAGCAAGCTCAAGGCCAAAGCTTAGCCTCTTCAAAACCTCTCCAATTCTATATTCCAATGTATAATTTCTATGGAGGATAGCTTGTATTTAAAGGGAAATTGCTTATCCATAATTGCACAATCCAAAATTAGGTCCAGGTCCTGATTGCATGCACCATATGTACAACTCAGAAAATTATACAAAAAATAGTACATTGTCCCTGCACTGTAGTCTCAACTGGGTCTTTCTCATAACCAACATGCATGAGTTTCTTATGAGGGAATCTTCAGGCAACTGGAGTAGCACTAGTTAATGCATTAGTGCACCAACTGACTATTAAATCACTATTAGTTCCTTAAACAGTTTGGAACTAATTTAACTGGACTTAACTCATAAACTGAGTTAACTAATTACAACTCACAATTAACTTATCCTGAACCCCTACAATATAGGGAGAATATATACATGACTTTAGAAAGACTTCCAACTCGAAATTCCTAAGTTAACTAAGTCAACACACTCTAGTTAACTATTACAAGTTATGAGAATAGAATTCAATTTTAATTTTCAGTTTAATTCAAGGACAAATTAAACTGGAATTTATGGATTCCATTTTTATCATTTCTTGTTGCTATTTTCAACACTCCCTCTCAACAAGAAAGGAATTCAACTCGATCCCGATCCTGAACCTTTGGAATTTTTTGCATGCAACAATTCACTCTATCATTGCTGCTCTAGAAACTCTAGAACAAAAAACATCCAACCTAAATCAAAATGACGCCTCTATCATCAAAGTCTTTAACTACTATTGCCTCTATCGACTGAAAACCCTACGCTTATGTTGACTCTTCCTTTCTGCACTATTTTCAACCTTTCTCTACTCTTCTTCAATATCTAACAACTCTAATCTCTATCACTTTGATCTATGAGTGCATCAATCCCACTGATTCCTCCCACTACTATGTAATTTGGGCTCTTGTAGAAAGGTATGGTCCATGAGACAAAACTTCTCAATGGCCCTTCTCAATTTCATCCCTCTTGGGACTAGCACTTCACATCGCCCCACCTCACACCTGAAGGTATGGCTACATGTGCTCCCCTTTTCCACCTTGGTCAAAATTCCCCCCTACTAGAGGTCTCTGCATGAGTGGACACCTCCACTTGGTCTCCTTTCGGCTTCTCCAATTGTGGCTGCTCCACAATTGTCTGAGACTGCTTCTTCTCTTCTTAAGTGGATCTCTCTAGTCGGTCTCCTCTCAAATTCTCCAATTGTGGCTGCTCCACAATTTTTTGAGGCTGCTTCTTCTATGCTTGAGTGGATCTCTCCACTCGGTCTCCTCTCAGCTTCTCTATTGTGGTTGCTCCACAACTTTTGGAAGTTGCTTTCGAGGCTTCTTCTGGGGCTGCATGTTGAGAGGTAATTTACTCTCCCTCTCAACCACCAAGCCTCTAACATTTTCCTTGCTCCTAAAGGATTTTCAGGCATCTTGTACCTCAATTTCATACAGGTTCTTGGCTAGCACACTATTCTGTTTCATATGTCCCGCCATCACGAAATTTTCAAGAAAAAGAGCTGATTTTAAATCAACGATATCTCCCTCATTTGAACTCCGATTTGGCTATTTTTTTTTTGAATTTGGGTATATTTTCCCAAGGAATCCAGATATGCAATTTGTATGAAAAATTTTCACATAAATTTTCATATCTTCTTTGCA
Source organism: Pinus taeda (assembly GCA_000404065.3). Taxonomy (NCBI): domain Eukaryota; kingdom Viridiplantae; phylum Streptophyta; class Pinopsida; order Pinales; family Pinaceae; genus Pinus; species Pinus taeda. The sequence continues at coordinate 139,446 of APFE031532039.1, forward strand.
AAGCCCAAAAAACAACCTTGCTCTAATACCATGTAAAAAATTATGTAGATTCACAATCTAATGCAATTTTCTAAAGAAAGAGACAAGAATATACTTCTAATATTCAGATTAGAAGTCCATAAACATCAAGTAAACAATAATCAATCGAGGAAGAGAATCAAAGGTACATAACACAATAAATATCTGGGGAAAGCAAGAACTCAAAATCCCACTATTTGTTTTGTATTAATCCGGAAAATCAAGATGAAATTACAATGCTTGTTCTCTCTAGAACGATTCTAACACTGTTAAAATTGGCAATTAGGGCCAAACTTCACGTGGTTCATCTTATTCATGGCTGATAATATTTTAATTAGATTCCTCTCATTGAGAGGTGTAGGATTGATATAAAGATCATCCAATTCTGATAAGTATTCATGGAGATATGAATTTATTTTGATTATGGAATTATCATCAAACCGACCTACAACTCTTGTAGGCTCAGAAGCCCAACAGTCACATCTATTCAAACACCGACATTGTGTATAAATTCAGGAGGAATTTTACTCATTTGGTCTCACTTATCTTATCACATCTCTCTCTCTCTCTCTGTTGAGCAGAAAAGAGTCTCTTATCTACTACGCAGAAAAGGGTCTCTCCCTAACACACGTGAAGTTGGAAGTTAGTGAAACTGAAGCTGCAACTGCAGAAGTAAAGTTTGAATTATGTGGACCAGAATATCTCCTCATCTGAAATACGCTAAAGGTTCATATGAAACTCCTCTAAAAGTCGCAACTTTTGGTGGTGGAATCAAGTTAATCCGACCAACGGTTTGCAAGATATCGACTGCCATAGTTTGAAGGAAGTTGTTGAAACTGAAGCTGCAACTGTAGAAGTGAAGTTTCACCTACGTGTACCAAAGTATATCATCATCTGAACTATGCTATAGGTTCATCTGAACCTCCTCTAAAAGTCGCAACCTTTGGTGGTGGAATTAAGTCAATCCGACGGACGGTTTGCAAGATATCGACTGCCCTAGTTTGAAGGAAGCTGTTGAAAATGAAGTTGCAACTGCATAAGTGAATTTTGACCTGTGTGGACCAAAATATCTTGTCACATGAACTAAATTGTAGGTTCATCTAAACCTCCTCTGAAAATCGCAACTTTTGATGGTGGAATCAAGTCAATCCGACGGACAATTTGCAAGATATTGACTGCCCTAGTTTGAAGGAAGTTGGTGAAACTGAAGCTTCAACTGGAGAAGTGAAGTTTGACCTATGTGGAATAGAATATATACTCATCTGAACTATACTGTAGGTTCATCTAAACCTCCTCTAGAATTCGTAACTTTTGGTGGTGGAATCAAGCCGATCCAATGGTCGGTTTGTGAGATACCATCTGCCCTAATTTGATGATGAAGCGGCTAATGCTGATGCTGCTGATCTAGGGTCTGCTACTGCTGATATAAATCAGATTTATTGTACTATTTCTCTCTTCTGAATTATTGAAGATAAAATAATATTTGATCAAAGGGTTTCCCCACACATTGTGGGGTTTTTCCCTGGCTAGCTGCCACATCTTGTGTCTCTTGTCTTGGCTTGTTTTCTGTCGATCGTTTAATGTTCTATCCACACTTTACTTTATGTACATGTGATTGCTAATCTGTGGAATATAATAAGAAAAAGAAGTAAACTATTATAAGCATATAACATACCATAACCTAACATGGTATCAGAGCTGAGGTGAAGACAAAGCCTTAGCAAGAGCAAGAGCAATCACCGAAGAGAAGATTGGCAAGGCTATTCTAAAAGAACTATGGGGTCCTCAACACTCTTTCCTATTGAAGACAAGCTTCGTGAGAAAGCTGACTATCACGGATGGAAGATGTCTATCGATCTAACCCTAGAAGATCAAGGAGTGTTGGACCATGTAAGAGGCAATATTGTTGAGCCTCCATCAAATGCATCTGCTGCTGCCAGGTACAAATGGAAAACTGGAGAAGTCAAAACAAAGAATATCATCTAGGACTCTATCGACAAGCACTTGGTGGCCTAGATCTTTGACCTGAACACCTCCAAGGAAATCTACGATATATTGGTGAGTTTATTTAAATTTAATGATGCAAATCAGGTTTTGTTTCTTAGAAATAAGTTGAGGGAAATCAAGAAGGGTAAAGATGAGAGTATGCAAGCATACTTCTTAAGAATCATTGAGATCAAGAACCATCTCCTATCTATTGGGGAGACTATTACTGACAGAGAAATGGCACTCATGAATCTTTGGGATTACCATCCAAATGGTACGTGTTCAGGACTATTATTTTGAACAATAATGTAATTCCTAGTTTCGAGGAATTAATGGCTAGATTCATTTAAGAAGAAACAAGGGTAGAAGAGCAAGAAATTTCCATGCCCAAAGGTCCTCCTGCTGCTTTTTATTCTCGTGCTAAGAAAAGAAATAATTCCGAGACTAAATTAAAAGGAAATGCTAGACCTAAGGGTGGAAGAAAAGGACGATGTTACATCTGTGATAAAGCAGGTCACTATTCAAGGGAGTGCCCTGATAGAAAGTACTCACACCGAGACGATGATCAAAATCCCTCTAATGACAATCAAAGGAATGACAAATTCAATAGAAAAGGTAAGAGGAGAGTTGGGAATCAAGGAAGAGGACAACCATTCAAGAAGGCTAGAAATTCCAGGATGTATTAAATGCACCTGACCTCAAAAAGAACCTAGTGTACATCTCGGCAATGGAATACAAATGCTACAAGGTAACCTTCAGTGATGGCAAGGTACGTATATGGAAAAATAATGTTAAATATGCCTTTACTCTTGGATTTTGTGTTGATTCATTATATTAGGTCGATGGAAGTCCGCTAGGTGTCATATCTTATGACACATCTCTTCAGACCAAACTTTGGCATCAGAGGTTTTCGCACCTTCATTATAAAGCTCTACGCGGTGTAAGAAAAATGGTGACAGGGAAGCACGAATTCCGAGTAGAAAAAGAAGGTGTATGTTCGGGATGTGCCGAAGGAAAGCTTAAAAGGGGACCATTCCCCTCAAGCCTAAGCAAGACCTTCGATATATTACAGTTGGTTCACTCAGGCATACCTAAGGTCAGCATTAAGAGGGAGACTACTACACCACATACTCCAGAGCAGAATGGTGTGGCACCGTATGATTGTGGAAGTTGTCTCTATGGGTAGATGATGTAGCAATGCCTGAAGTGGAAGAACCGATGGATCCTATTTATCCACCTGAGCCTTCTGCTTCCAGGAAGAGGCCTTCATGGTTTAGGGGGCTACTTGACGATGCTGAAGTAATTGTTGCACCTTGAGGAACCTTTTTGAAAGTAAGAAACCCAACAGGTATCAAGGCTACCTAACTAGTATGAGCACAATCATACAAAATAAGCCTTCATCATTCTCAGATGTTGTCAAGCATCAAGTATGGAAGGATGCTATGACCATTATGGAGAATGATGTCTAGGAAGTAGTTCCCAGACCCCATGACAAGACAATTATTACTTCAAAATGGCTTTACAAGATAAAGTTGTAGCAGATGGAAGTACTAAATAGTATAAGGCTCATTTTGTTGCTCATGGTTTCTCCCAGAAGGAAGGTATAGAATATGATGTGATATTTGCACCTGTTGCCAGATATATGACCATCCACTTGATCATAGCCCTTCTGGCTTCACAAGGATGGAACCTACATCAGATGGATGTCAAGAGCGCATTCTTGCATGATTCGATCAAGGAAGAGGTCTATGTGGAGCAAACTGAAGGATTTGAGATTTATGATTGAAAATATCATGTATGCAGGTTGAAGAAGGCTCTCTATGGGCTGAAGTAAGCACCCTGATCATGGTATGAGAGGATTGATAGCTACTTGATGAAGCTGGGATTCACTAGGAGTGAAGCTCATCCTAACCTTTACTTTAAGGTTGAATATGACAAGCCTCTCATACTGGTGTTGTATGTGGATGACCTCTTTCTAACAGGTGCATACCCTCTCATTCACAAATGTAAGAGGGAGTTGGCTTCTAAATTTGAAATGAAGAACCAAGGACTTGAAGTGTGGCAGAAGCCAAGTGAAATTTTCCTATCTCAAGGAAAATATGTGGTGAAGATTCTGAAAAGATTTGGTATGGTGGACTGCAAGCCTATGACTACGCCGAGGATCTTAACTTTAAGAAGTTATATGGTAGTGATTTCGGACCAGATTTGGCAAATTCCTCTGAGTTTCAAAAACTCATTCGCGTTGATGTTCTTGGTGAACCTCTGTATGAACATATGTTTTGCAGTTAGCATTGTGAACTCATATTTGGTTGAGCCTCACTAGATTGGTGACAAGAATCTTCTGAGATGTCTTCAGGACACAATCTCCCATGGATTGAGATACAATACTGGAAATATGAAACTGCATGATTATTCAAATGTTGATTAGGCATGTATTGTGGAGGATCACTGGAGCACTTTTTAGTGTTGTTTCTCTTTGGATTCTACTTCGATATAATGGATGTGGAGGAAGTAGAAGTATTTTTCCATAAGCACTGCTGAGACTGGATACATATCTACGAGTATGATCTTGTATGAAGCTCCCTGGTTGGGGAAGCTCTTCAATGAGCTATTTAAACACATACTGCTGTGATTCTCTGTAACAACTAGAGGTGGGATTTGATTATTAAGGAATTTCGTATTCGTCGATTGCTCCAGCAAATAGACATCATCTGAGATATGGTAAGTCGATGAGAAAGGAGGCTCCATCACATTAAGATGCTGTATAGGTTAATACACCTTGTCAAAGCCCTGATGAAAGATCTAATCTGTGATTTTCCCAAACAACTTGGAGTCATCAAGAAACCCTTGTACAAGGGTCCTGCATGTTGCATACATTGATCTTTGGGAGCTCTGAGGGCTTGCGGTTCTTACTAGAGCAACATACAACCACAAGGTGACTCACCCTCCCCTAGTGGTGAGCACTAGAACAAGATGATTTGCTCTCTTGTGGGACAAGTTGATTCGCTCTCTTGTGGAACAGGATGATTTTCCCTCCTGTGTAGCAGGATGAATAGTTCTCTTGTGAGACCTGGATTGATGTGCTCTCCATGGAGATTTTAGCAGGATTGATGTGTTCTCCTGTGAGGCTTCGATTGATGTGTTCTCCAAGGCGATTGTAGCAGGATTGATGTGTTCTCCTATGAGGCCTGGATTGATGTGTTCTCCATGGCAGCCTGGATTTATGTGTTCTCCATGGAAATTGTAGCAGTATTAATGTGTTATCCTGTGAGGCCTAGATTGATGTGTTCTCCATGGTGGCCTGGATTGATGTGTTCTCCATGGCGATTGTAGCAGGATTGATGTGTTCTCCTGTGAGGATAGGATTGATTAGTTCTTGTGTCGAGGCATCCTACCCATGTAGTCTGGGCCTCATTGGAAGTACCTCTCATCTGATCAATGAATAGGGAAATGAAGTTAGGGACCATAGTAGTACTGATGGACACATTGTTGTATCTACCATAGTCCTTATGCTAGGATGACCTCCATTGATCTAGGATCAATGATACTGGTCTAGGACCAGTGGTAGGAGTGGTACATTCTATAATACTGACTTTGGATCAGTTGTTACTGGTATGGGACCAGTGGTACACACTCTGAGACTGATTTTGAGTCAGTGGAGGATGTTACTGGTCTGGGACTAGTGGTAGGAGTTGTACTCAATATGACGCTGACTTCGGGTTGGTTGAGACTAGTCTGGGACCAGTGGTACATACTCTAAGATTGACTTTGAGTTAGTATGATACATCCTCGATAATTTCTTCTTCTTCATAATTCAGACAAAAGCAAAGCAAAACAAAACAAAGCAGAGCTAAGCATAATATAATAGAGTCGTACAGATCAGTACAGGGCAGAACAAGAATAGACAGAATAGAGTAGAGTAGGGCAAGGGTTAGGATGTATAGGGCAGTGCATTTTATGGATGAATAGTAGCGACTGACAGACAGATTGCAAATGAAGTTCTCCCTAGTTGAGAGGGAGTGTTAAAATTGGCAACTCAGGCCAAACTTCATGTGGGTCACCTTATTCATGGTTGATAATATTTTTATTAGATTCCTCTCATCGAGAGTTGTAGGATTGATATAAGGATCATATGATTCCGATAAGTATTCATGGAGATATGAATTTATTTTGATTATGGAATTATTATCAAGCCGACCTACAACTCATGTAGGCTCAGAAGCCCAATAGTTGCATCTATTCAAACATCAACATTGTGTATAAATACAGGAGGAATTTTCCTCATTTGGACTCACTTATCTCATTACATCTCTCTCTCTCTACTACGCAGAAAAGAGTCTCTTCTCTACTGCGCAGAAAAGGGTCTCTCCCTCACACATGCGAAGTCGGAAGCAACTGAAACTGATGCTGCAATTGTAGAAGTAAAGTTTGACCTACATGGGCTAGAAGATCTCCTCATCTGAACTATGTTTTAGGTTCATCTGAAGCTCCTTTAAAAGCCGCAACTTTTGGTGGTGAAATCAAGTCAATTCGACCGACAGTTTGCAAGATATCAACTGCCCTAGTTTGAAGGAAGTTGTTGAAATTGAAGCTGCAACTATAGAAGTGAATTTTGACTTGCGTGAACCAGAATATCTCATCATCTAAACTATGTCGTAGGTTCATCTGAACCTCCTCTTAAAGTCGCAACATTTGGTGGTGGAATCAAGTCAATCTGACGAACGGTTTGCAAGATATCGACTGCCCTAGTTTGAAGGAAGCTACTGAAACTGAAGCTGCAAATGCAGAAGTGAAGTTTGACTTGCGTGTACTAGAAGATCTCGTCATCTGAACTTCATTGTAGGTTCATTTGAACCTCCTCTGAAAGTCGCAACTTTTGATGGTGGAATCAAGTCAATCCGACAAACGGTTTGCAAGATATCGACTGCCCTAGTTTGAAGGAAGCTACTGAAATTGAAGTTGCAACTGTAGAAGTGAAGTTTGACCTACGTGGACTAGAATATATCCTCATCTGAATTGCATTGTAGGTTCATCTGTACCTCCTCTGGAAGCCGCAACTTTTGGTGGTGGAACCAAGTCGATCCGACGGTCGGTTTGTGAGATATTGTTTGCCCTAGTTTGATGATGAAGCCACTAATGTTGATGATGCTGATCTAGGGTTTGCTACTACTGATATAAATCAAATTTATTGTACTATTTCTCTCTACTAAATTATTGAAGATAAAAGAAGATTTGATCAATGGGTTTTCCCACACATTGTGGGGTTTGTCCTTGGCTAGTCGCCACATCTTGTGTCTCTTATCTTGGCTTGTTTTCTGTCGATCATTTAATGTTCTATTTGCACTTTAATTTATGTACATGTGATTGATAATCTGTGGAAGATAATAAGAAAAAGAAGTAAACTTTTATAAGCATAGAACATACCATAACCTAACAAGAACTCAACAAATTCAATCTACAACTCCTAAGCAATCTCAAGGCCAAATCTTAACCTCTTCACAAGCTCTCTGAGAGTCTATTCCAATGTATAATTCCTATAGAGGATAGCTTGTATTTAAAGGGAAATTCCTCATCCATAACTGTGAAATCCAAAATTAGGTCCTATTCTTGATTGCATGCAGCATCTGTACAACTCAAAAATTATGCAACAAATAGTACATTGTCCCTGCACTTTAGTCTCAACTGGGTCATTCTCAGAATCAACATGAATGAGTTTCTAATGAGGGAATCTTTAGTCAACTAGAGTAGCACTAGCTAATAAATTAGTGCACCAACTGACTTTTAACTCACTATTAGTTTCTTAAACAATGTGGAACTAATTTAACTAGACTTAGCTTAGTAAACTGAGTTAACTAATTACAACTGACAATTAACTCATCCTAAACCCCTATAATATAGGGAGAACATATACATGACTTTAGAAAGACTTCCACCTCAAAATTCCTAAGTTAACTAATTCAACTCACTTTAGTTAACTATTACAAGCTGCTATGAAATAGAATTCTATTTTAATTCTCAGTCTAATTGAAGGACAAATTAAACTGGAATTTCTGGATTCTATTTTTATCATTTCTTGTTGTTATTTCCAACAAATTTCATTTGATCCCTATGAACTTGTGATAGGCATAGATCCCATCTAACAGATAAGCAACCATGTAGAACTTTTGTGCTTGTTTAGCTTGTAAAGTTGTCTTCACTTGTTGTATATTATGATGCAATTCATGGGAGAGGATATCAGGCCAATTGAAAAGTTTACCTATAGAAACAACTAGTTTGAGTAGGTAAATCCAATTCTCCTCAAAGCATTGTGCATTCTTATGTTCATGTAGTTTGAAGTTATCACCATGAGATATTGGTAAACGTTTCTCAAATATTTGGTTTGGTAAATTGCACTAGGTCTCTTGCATAATTTTGCGGGCTCTTGGAACCAGGATTTGATAACTTCCTTGGTATTGAAATTTGCCTAAGTTGCATAAAATTGTGTGTTCTCCTACACCTTGGAAGTTATGATCTTGTAATAAGAATGGATGTCATGTGGATGGTAAGTGGAAATCTCATTCCCGCTCTCACTATTAAGGACCAAATTCTTGCTATCCGTATGTAACAAGATCCATTTGATAGCTTATGCAAAAGGAATCACTGAGAATGTGAATGCAACTCTATGTATCTCATACCTATTGATATTTATGTACACTTCCCTGTCCTACAAGTCTCATAGGAATTGCTTTTGCATGAAAGAATATTTTATGTCCTTCCATGAGACCTTGAAAGATTTAAAAATAAAGCATTGTGTGTCTAAAAGAATAGGGACAATTGGCTTAGTAATTTCCACTACCTCCTCAGTACTAGCTTATAATATTTCCTTGGATGTAGTTTTTTGAGTGGTAGGAGGCATTGTCTCGATAGATGATGAGAGAGTGAAGTAATCTGTATTTGAAGAACCTGCAAGTTGAAATTCTCTCCTGGTGAACAAAAATCAGTTTCAAGTAATCTCCTAACTATCACATCCAAAATATTAAAAAATAGTAATTAAGGGATGATCCGGGCAAGCTCAGAGGACAAGCTTATCACAAGTGGCACAGGGTGAGTAAAATATCCACTAAAAGTGAGCAATGTGCCAAGACAAGGAAGATTACACATGTGGAGAGCACAATGGATAGACAAGGCTTGGTTGAGCTTAAAGGTACATCATGCACTCTTCGAGAGAGAGAGAGTCTGCTTGGGTACAGGGTGCAGGCACAACGAACAAGGAGGGGCACATTATTGCTTTAGAGTGTGCATTGCACCAGGAAGGCTTAGTGAGAGTGTAGAGTACAGTGACAGTGGACAAAGATGCCTGATTGTGGCTTGAGAGTATGTTGTGTGCCAGGAAGGATCAATAACGGAACATAACACAGTGACAGTGGAAAAGTATGTTTGAGTATTGCTTGAAGGTGCACTATGTACTCTAGAATGGGTTTCTTTCTTGCTATGTGTAGTTCACAGTGACAGATGATCTCTACTTTTGGAAGTGCTCTCTGCTTAGAGATAAGCTGAAAATAGCTACGTGAAGATCATCATCAAGGTAAGAACACATTAAAAACGAAAGTGAGGGGTGGCAAGTGTTTATCGGTTTTGTCATAATCATGATTAGAAGGTGAAAGGCCATGGAATGCAAAGGGCTACTAGAAACGCCACTTACGACAGCAAAGCGACATTTGTGTTGAGTCGCAAACATGCATGTTTCCTACACCTTTTTCTAGCTTCTTCCCATTCATCTGAACCTCCTAAGTCATCAATATCATTGCATATTAGTTAAAAAAGGGCATTTAAAGTGGTTTCTTGACTATGTGTTTGTGTTGCTATTTGGACTAGATTTTTGTTTATAAGCTGTGGAATCTTGTCACTTTCCGCAACCAGCCCAACTTTCCGCAACTATTTTTTCAAATTCTCTATTGCAGGTGTCTTCGGGTGAATCGAGCCACATGGGCAAGTTGCAAATGACGTGGACATGGACCGAGTCGTATTGGCTCATTCGAATTCATCAGAAGAGGCCATAGTCAACGGTGGGCAAAGCGGTGGTCAACTTAAGAGTCCTATGGTGATAAAACTCGATTTTTCACCACGTGAAGCTTTGCGTGGTTGTTCCTAGATCTCAGGGGACAAATTAACATCTGTGGACTGCTCCATGAACCGGATCCAACAACCACCCTCCAAATATTGAATCTTCACGGCAGCCATAATGCTAAATCTCGGGACGTGGTTGTTTACGTGTCTTTTATCAGCGCAGAGTGTAGGAAAACAGTTATGTCACCCTCTATTATAAATAATGCATTCTCATACGGATATTAGTTAGCTTTTTGGTAATGTAATTCTGTCTGTTAACGAGCCCACTGTGCCTTGATTTTATCTCTGTGTTATGACCGCATTTTAATACATGAAGAAGATTGTTTCTGAGTTCAATTCGTGGTTGATCGTTGATTGTCCGAGGATTGTGCAGAGGGCCCTTGCACAGGTTGAGGTCTTGTTTATTACTGTATAGTTTCATGCTTTATTTCTTTAGGTTCCTTATGCCATAATCATTCGCTTGTATATATATTACATTTCTTATGGTATTAATGTTTGATAGCTGTCCATAGATTTTCACATTTTATATGCTGTTAACTAATCAGTGCCTTTCTTTCATATTACAATAGGCAGCCCGGGCATTTACACATAGTTTTCTAATGACTAATGACATGGAATTATTCTTGTCCTTTTGCTGATTCATTTCCTTTAGTTTTTAGTTCCAGTACTATGTTATTTATTTTAGTTTTGCTCATTTACTCTTTTGCAAGATATTAAATTACTCATGTCATTTTTACTTACCCCCTAAGCCAGAGCGAGTCGAATGGTGAGGGATTGAAGTATGAATGCATAGTTTGATATTAGTTTATTTTTCTACAAGTTATTTATTAAATTGCTCATGTCATTCTCAGTTACCTCCTAAAGCCAGAGCGAGTCGAATGGTGAGGGATTGAAGTATGAGTGTGTAGTTTGATATTAGTTTTATTTTTTGCAAATTAGATATCAGATTGCTCAAGTTGTTTATGATTACCTCTTAAAGCCAGAGCGAGTCGAATGGTGAGGGGTCAGAATATGAGTTGATGTAATGTGATTTTAGTTTACTTTGCTTGCAATTCTTGGATTTCTTTGAGTTCAGTTTTTCTTATATTTTTATGGCAGAAAGGATATTGGGTTTCATGGTCACTAGCTCACTGTTGTTTAATTAGAATAGTGGCACATTTTCACTCTCTTTCAGGAATTAGTTTCATCATTGCATGTTTTAAAACTTTTTTTTTTAAGTTTGAAGTTTCGAAAATCATTTTAAAGGACATCATTGCCTTGAACATTTATATCATACTTGTCTTTTAGAATTTCCATCTCACACTAGGGAATTAACAGAAATAAACCCAAAACAAAACAAAAATTCAAAAACGACAAAAAAGTAAGAAATAGGCTATCTTGCACATATAGTGTGCCGCACTTCAACAGTTTACGACTCCCGGATTGACAATTAATACATCAATTTAGGACACTCTAAATTGACTAAACATTTTGGCGCCGTTGCCAGGGAAGTGTAACTAGGTAGCCAATTTCCTAAAAAAAAAACAATAAAAAGAAGGGAAAAATTGATAACTTCTTGAAGTATGCTCTCCTCTTGCACTTAGTGTGATTTGGAGGATCAGAAAAGAGAGTTATTGGTTCAATAATTTCTTAAGTATGCTCTCTTCTTGCACCTAGTTTGACCTGGAAGATCAGAAAGAGAATTATTAGCCCAAATTAAAAATTAAAAAATGACATGCATAGAGCAAGAGATTCTAGGGGAAGGTTATAGCTAGAGCCAAGAGTTCGATTTTCACAACTCCATCTTCTTCAAGGCATAGACAATATTCATCGTACCATCTACCCCTAGCCTTAAGATTCCTGGAATTCAAGGAGCAGCTGAATTAGAGGATTCTCCTACACCGTCTACCAAATCTCATTTAGAGGAAGACCCTTTCTTTACTTCTACAGGAGAGCATATTGTAATTCAAGAAGTAAAATCACCTGAAGAAGAAAAGGAAGAAATTCCCTCTCATCCTCCCTTAATAGAAGAACCAGAGGAATTTGAGGACTCAGAAGAAATTATCATGACCGAGGAAGTAGTAGATGGATTTGGAGGTAGAGGTAGAGGTAGAGGAGGAGGAAACAATGGAGGAGGAAATGGATGAGGAAGAGGTAACAACAGAGGAAATAGGGATGGGGATAACTCATTTGGATTCCCTATAGCCGATGAGGAAACCCATACAACAATGAAAAAAATTTCACCATCTGTCCTCCCAAACTTTCATGGGTTGAGAAGTGAGGATCCCAAAACATTTCTATTTGAGTTTGAAGTCTTGTGTTGAACCTATGATTACATGGAAGACTCTCAAAAACTCAAACTGTTTCCTTCAACATTAAAAGGAGCTGCTTTGAAATGGTTCATGGGATTAGCCACTCAGTCTATTAATAGTTGGAATGATATGAGACAAACATTCTTGGATAGATACCTGGACTATTGCATGCCCACCAATCATAAGGATGAGGTATTCAAGATGATGCAAAAAGAAGATGAAAACTTGGAAGACCTACTTGAAAGATTTCAATACAACTTAAAGAGAGCAAAAATGAGTAATCTAGATGAGGAAACCTTGAAAGCCCTTCTATTGAAAGCCATTAGAGATGAATGGATAAACATTTTAAACATGATGGGAAAGGGAGATATCTCTCAACTTCCACTTCATGACATAGCAGAGATGAGGATAGAATCCCAAGGTGAGGATGAATATTTCATCAGGATTACAAACCCAATCCTTATCAACCCAAAAAAGTGAAATAATTGATTTCCTTAGGTTGTTGAGAATAATTTGCTAGATATTACTAGATCACTGTTGTTGAAGAGGTGATTACTAGTTTTAAAATTAGAGAGGATGAGGGAGTAGGTTGAAATTTCATAGAATCCATGACGTTGAATCTTGTCCCAAGTAAGAGTTTTGATCCAAAATAAAATCTATAAGAAGAAGGTAGTTTTAGGCCAATCTCTGAGATACCATAGCTTCTCCCACATGCTGAAATTTCCTTTATGTTAGCCCACCCAATGAAGAATATTTTCTCCTCCTTTAACAATTTTTTTTCGATCAACTAGAACAAGAACCCAACTCTAACCAATTGGTACAATCTATCCAGCTGAACCACTAAGAAGAATGAGAGGAGGAAGAGTCGTAGTATTCAAAAAAGAGGTTAGTCCTTGGGTAAGAAGAGAGTATTTAATATGATTGAGGTGATTTTAATGAGATAATATTGCCCATTAGTGTTAAGAATCCTCCAAGAATAGCATGCTTTAACCATTTATTACTTCCCAAAAGATACACTCCTTGATGAGATTTTGTGCTCCCAAGAAAAATTCAAAATACCTGAGCCTTTGATATTACCTATCAGTTAGAGTTGTAATTCTTGAATGTTTGGGGTGTATTTGCATCTCTGCATCTTACACTAGAGGGCTTCTAGATTATTGATCTATCTCTACCATTTTTTTGTGTTGAGTGCTTTACTAAGAGTTTTTGGATCTCTTGGTACAAATACACCTTCAAGCTTTAGTTGGAAAAGTTTGTCCCAAGAAATGAGAGCCCACATGTTTTCTCTCTTAGCACCGCCCAAGTGGAATAATCGCTAATTGTTTTGTATATTGTTGAGAATGGCCTTTAGAGAAGCAAAAATGGATAAGAGATAAATATGTAAGGATTGAAGAATTGATTTGAGGAGGTGATGAGCACCAATATTGCAGGAAGAATGTTGCAACTCCTGGGCTACCAACTTTACTTCATCAACCTGGGGTTCATACAAACTTCGAGGTGACAGTGTTGTATACATAAATAGATGTAATGGGTCCACTCTTTGTCACTGCTGAGCTAGGGCGATAGACCACTAGGGTTTCTCAAACCAACCTTCTATTGATTTAGAAGAAGTTTCATTACCAATTGTGAAAGGAGAATTTTACCCTAATTGAGAGGATTGAAATGCTACCAACTGTAGTAATGAAAGACTAAAATAGATGCCTAAAACACACAACTCATCTAGCTATTTGTTAAGATACCTTGCTTCAAAAGAATTCTAATTTAACACATGTGAATTCCTAACTAACCTAAGCATGAAATCTAATCTAAACAAGCACTTAACTACTGTGCACATGAATAGGCATAACAACCTTTTTCTTTTTGTCTTTTTGTGAAAACATGAATGCTAATCCTTCTTGGTTGCATGACAGGTGGGATAGGTGTGGAGAGAGATGAGTGTAAAGAGTTAAATGGATTGGGAGGATAGCAGGGGTATTCTCCTAGCTTTTGTGATGCATTTTTCACAAATCGGGCTCAAAATAGGCCACTACAGGTCTTCATACACGATGTCCTAGTTCACCTACATGATCCCCTATTTTCCTACAGGAACGGGTCGAAAGCATAAGGAGTGATTTGGACAGTGCCATGGAGCTTAGGGAAGGTGAGTGATGGAAGGAATAAGGCAAGGAAGTGGTTGGAACTCACTCAAAACTCGAACCGAAGCTCTATGATGGTTGGATTTTCTCAAAAAGCATGGAAAATTATCCTTATGAAATGATAACTTGGATTGAGAACTTAGTGGCCTTTGGCGATCATGAGTGGGTATGGTTTGGCTAAGGCTGATGATATGAGGTCTTCCTGCAATATTGAAACTCCTGCAACATACACATCATTGTTGGCATTTATCCATAAATCATTTCAAAACAAGAAGGGTTTACAACAATATGAGGAAACATAATTTGCATCATTTATTTGCCAAGTTCATGCATGGAAATGCTTGAAATATGAAAGAAACATGAAATCTAATACAAAACTTAAGATATCAGAAATGACAACTATACCCTACCTTCGGAAACTGAAAGATGATGACTTAATAAGCAAAAAACCCTAAATTTCATAAGAAACCAAAATTCTATCTTTTTGGGTTGAATGGGAGTTTTTCCTCAAACCATGGTCCCTGAAGGGAGAAATGAGGTAAGATCCACCTGTTACCAATTTTTTTTGGATATTTCCTTATCTCTCTAATTCTATTGTTAAAGCTATGCACAAATGGAAGCAAACTAGTCAAATTCACCAATACTTGTAATGTAACAATGCCAAAATCAATTTAACAAGTAGTCTATGAAATAACCTAAGCATACAAGTACAGTAAGATGAACCTCTGCTGCTAGGGTTGGGCCCTAACCCAAGAGATTCACCCCTTTGAGTCAACTCAGTGTTGGATCAAGGGAATGCTTATTTTCATTAACATATCAAAAAATACATAACAATGTTTTTGTCACAATCCTTCAACTCGAAACTGCTTAGCTATTTTGCATAAATAACCCGAATCCTAATGAGGATCTAGGTCTCTTTATTTATACAACTGAAGTTTCCAACAACTTCCTTAAATCTAGGGAGGCTTGGCTCCCAATCTTAAGATTAACTAGTTCTTAACTATCACTGGCTTGGCTACCAATGATCCTCATGACTCGACTGCCTACAACTCCGAGCTAGAGTGATTTGATTGAGGGATCTTCGAGTAAGTGAGGATTTAAAGAGGGAGATCCATCTCCTATAATCTCTCCTTCTTGTCTCATTCGAGTTCCTGCACCTTAATTATCCATAATTTTCTCCCAAAAACTAGCAATCAATGCACATTAGACCACTAGACATAACATCTTACTTTTGCTCATCTCATTTAGAAAAATATAATTAAAACATGTAAGGAATTATGAGAAGGGTTGATTTTAGTAAGCTTGGAGGTGTATTAAGGTCCATATATTTTACCCAATGATGAGCCTCATCAGGAGGGCGAATCATCCTACAAAATTTAATAAGCAGAAGGTCCAACAGGAAAGATGAGCTTCAAATTTTTGAAGAAGATTTTCCCAATTGATTCTCCTAAGAGGGTTGTTAGCTAGAGAGACACCCAGATATTTGGCCAAAACGAATCTCTTTTGAAAACTAAGAGGCAGGAAAATGTGAGTTTGAATAACCAATGGAGTGTTAAAGAAAAATATATGGGATTTGGCTAAGTTAATGGAAGTTCTAGATGAATTAGAGAATGTAGTAAGGATGTGATTTAAGGTTGCCACTTCCTTGACAATGGGAGTGCCCATTAGCAAAGTGTCATCCAAAAATTGATGATGAGTGGAAGAATGAATTGAATATCCTAAAGGGGGACCTTCTAAGAGTCCATCTTGGAGGGAAACAAAGATTGGTCAGTCAAGGCCTTCAACCATTGGGAGAGAAATATAAGGAGAGATGGCATCCCCTTGCCTAATGCGTCTTGAAGGAATGAAAGGGATGGAGGGAGTGTAATTGACTAAGATGGAGAAGAAAGCTTTGGTGATGAGGGAAAGTATCTAATGAATCCATCTTTCTTCGAATCCAAAGGCTACGAATATATGAAAGATGAATTTCCAACTGAGATTTTCAAAGGCTTTAGGCATGTCAAGCTTGATGATCATACTTAGGGTTTTGTTGGATTTAAGAGAGTGAATGTGTTCATGTGCAAGGATTACACTATTCATTATTTTCCTTCCTTCCATGTATCTTGTTTTCTCTAGGGAAATGAGAGAGATGATGATGGGATTTAGTTCCTTGGCAATGATCTTGGACATAATTTTGTATATGATGCCACAAAGGGAAATGGGATAATAGTGAGGAGATTTGGCTCTTGATGATTTGGGGATGAGTGTAATAAATGTGACATCTAATGTTGAGAGGATTGAAGAGGAGCACCTAGAGTCTTATAATATTTGCCATATATCTTGAGACAAAATTAGCCAACAAGCTTGGTAAAAAATTATAGTTAGCCCATTGAGACTTGGAGAATTTCCTTAAGGCATGTCCACTACTACAATTTCCACCTCTTGCATAGTCAAAATAGGTCATTATACTCTTTGGTCACAATTTTGGGTATGTTTCTAGTGATTTTTCTAATAGTCAACCTTCCGTCAACGGTGAGCTCGATTAGGAAGGTTTGAAAATGGTTGAACAGCTTAATCATTGGTGTGTGGAAAAATTGAGTGTTCTTTTTCCTTTCTTGCAACCATTGGACACCTATTTTTGTTTCAATAAAATATTTTCTTACTTTAAGCATTACTCCAGTTTGAGAGAGGTGACTATCTCTTGATGACTTAGATCCTTTGTCTTTCCTACCAAAACTAAAGTGTCTTGCATGGCAGCCATCTCTTTTTGTAACTGTGTCTTATATTTATGAATGTTGCCAAAGTTGGATAGATTCTAGTCTTTGATTTTTTTTCTTGAGGTATTTGAGTTGTTGTTGAAAGTGAAATATTATTATCCCCAAGAAAATATTTGAATCCCTCCACCAAGTCTTTGTGTTAAGGAGAAAGTATAGATTCCTTAACAAGAATTCTTCAAACTTGAAGGGTATGTTCCTCATGTTTCCCAACCAATTCATTGATAGTTGGATAAGCCATTGGTTAGAACCATGACTTGGCAAGATTGTGGCTTAAAAATTGGTGTTTGAAATTGATGGGGATTTTGTTATAACAATTTTGTTAATCCTGGAAGCAATTTGAGAACTTCCCCCCTTTTGTTGTTCTAGGTATGTATGCCATTTTGGGTGCCGAGATCGACTCTTTGGGAGTTGTTTATGAAGTCATTAAAAAGAAAAATTTCTTCACCTAGTTTGTGGATCCCTCCTTTTCTTCTTTTAGATTTTTTTCTCAAATTGAAGTCTCCCCTTAGGATCTGAATGTTGGGCATTGGATAATCTGGCGCTCCTCATGTGTTTCATGACATATGATTAAACACCTTTCAAGGATCCATTAATGCTAGTGATGCATCTGTTTACTAACAGCTATGGGTTTTGCTATAATGGCAATCATGATTCCAACGATTGGTATCAGAGTGAAAGATCTTGGTTTGAAGTACCCCTGACTCATGTTGGGGGGGATATTGTTGGGCATTGGATAATCCAATTCCCCCTATGTGTTTCACAACATGTTCTTAAATGCCTCTCAAGTATCGATTAACTTTGGTTATGTGTCCATTTACTAACACCTCTGAGTTTTGGTGTAATGGAAATCACAATTGTCCTCTATGTTTTGATTCTCCCTTTCAATATTTTGAAGAAAGAACTTTTTTTAGAGGAGATCTTAGGCCATAGACAATGGATATTGGTGTTGGGTGATAGAACTAATGGGTTGGATGTTAGAAGTGAGGATTCTTAGGAGAGATAGAATTTATTGGGGTTATAGTGAATGGGTTCCATATGATAGTGAGGCCTCTTTAGGTGCCTATGGAATCTTGGGCTATATGTTCATTGTTTCACCAAATTGTAGTAAGATAATTGTAAAGAGTATTTGCAAAGCATTTGGATTTCTAGATCATGAGGATGTTTGAATGTTATTGCTTGATTTCATGTTTTATGAATATGTGCTTAAGTTTATTTTTAATACCCATAATGTTCCAAGTGATGAATCTCATTGAGAATAGTGGGAGGAGGGTTGGAAGATAACATCCATGATTTTCACCCATCAAAAATTAACTAAGACATCACCTAAATCTTGTAGTAGTTGGCTATCGCTTTTTTTTTCCTTGTTGGTTCCCTTGCATTATTTCTTTGGTACCTAGGGGCGTTTATTTGTTTTTTGTGAGAGAATAAAGGGGGACAAAGGGATGGAGTATCACCTAATTCCTAAGCTTGACGAAGAAGTGATTCTTGATTTTTGATGTAAGCTCTAGCTATGAGTTGCACTCGTTCCTCTAGGATGGTTGTTTGTGTTGGGAAAAGTGTTATCATTAATGTCAAAAATTCTCATGGATATCAAATGGGAGATTGTTGGGCCAAATTTTTTCATTGATGTCAAATATGTGGGTTCCATGGAGAGAGCCAAGGAGTGTCAAGTTGAGGGGGAGTCCTCTGGTAGATATTGTGTTTAGTAGAGAACCATCATAGTAGCAAGTTAAGTGAGGAAGCTAACAATATTATATATATGGTGTTTAAGTGGCCCATTATTTGAAGGAACTTATGTTTCAGGGGATCTTGTTAGTTTCCTTTGTAATGTGGTCAGATGGATATACATGGAAAGAAATTTCCAACAATATAAGGTAGATTGAAAGACTCCAAAGACTGATCGGGTTATGGTCAATTGAAGTTTCTTATTGTTGTAGGCTTCAAGGTTCCACATTTATCTTTTTTTCTACAAGAAATTTATTTGTTAAAAGAAATTTTGAACTTAGGTGAATTTATTAAGAAGTCAGACTGATCGATAAGGTTGATCCATAGGGCTAGTCGGAAGGTTCGCCCAGTCATGAGGTCCTTCATTGGAAGGTTTTAGTATTGGTACACAAGACTGGCTCCCTACCCTAGGTTTGGATATATATACAAAGGATCGACCCTCGACCACAGGTTTTGACATATGTATAGAGGACCAACCCCTAACCCCTAACATCCAACCTATGTGCGACTCGGCTAAGACATGTGGCATATGTATATTGACGATGATTGGTATTAAGGTGGCATACAATAAAAGATGGTTCATGTGTTAAGTGCCTCCCTTCAAATGTTTCGACAGATTGAGGGACTAACTCCTAAACTCGGTGGGACCCAACGTGAAAATATTCTCAATACATGTTAATTTGGGCCAGTTAGTGATCTGGAAAATAATTTATATCCCCTCTAAAAGATCTCCCGACCCCCAAGTTGTAGTATGAAGCACTCAACATTTAGACAATTGGTTATATCCCTCTAGGCACATGGTTACTAATAGGTATAAGGTGGCATGTTTGACGAAAGTCACTAATTGTAGTAGTTAGCCATTTATGGAGATATAGATATAGATGTGCTTCTAAAAACTAGTGATACACCATATTTTATAAACTAAGTAGGATGATCAATATTCAATGTCAAGATAAGCAAACACATCGTAAAATTGAATCGCTCTAATTGAAGGCAATCAATCATAGTTAATGTGGTAGGTATAATACATTTATTTCAGTAATGGGCTTCTCTGATCTTAGATAGATAATATTGGAGGACAAGTATCAAACATTTCAAATTGAGAATGTAGTCTCTATTAGAAAGACTCTAAATAAGTATTGTAGTCGTTTAATTGACAAAGGGAGCCATATTGAGAATTTAAGGGGTCAATTGTTTCATGCAAGAAAAACACTCTGCAGGTTTATGATTACTCACTTCGTGGTCTAGTGTTTAATTGTCTACAAGTTATGTTTCATTAAATTTGGTTCTTGAATTATGAGAAAAAGTGTGAGGAAACTCTATGTATAATGTAGTAATGAAAACTTCTTCATGCAGATTTTTCAGATGTGTATGGACTGAGTGTGTCTAAGTTGCAAATGAGTAAAAAATGAGTGGAATAACCAAGATATCTATGGAGAGGAATTTGTATGGCTATGTGCCAATACTGTGAATGTTGAGAGAAGCACACAAAGTGAAGCAAACTAGAAGCAGCTAAGGTAGAGACAACTCAGTGTGTGTGGTTATTAAGAAAGGGAGGAGCTATAGGAAGACATCAGGCTAAAGTCACAAATTAATTGTAATATGAAGGTAGGCCTTCTCAATCTAAAAATTGTATGAAATGGTAGAACACTTGATTGAAGTAGGTTGTAGCCTTCAATTATAACAGGCTAGATCCTATAGGAAAGTTGTTTCTTATTGATCTAAAGGGGTTTTGGGCCTCTTATGAGTTGGTGCTCATAAACATATGTTGTAGTCAGAGCTGTTGCCTTGATTGTCATCATAATACAGAACAAGCTTTGGTGGTTTTTCTCCCAGAAGGGTTTCCACGTAAATCATTGTGTCAAGTGTATATGAATGTTGGTCTCTCATGTGTTGTTTAATTGCATGCCATTGCAATTTTAAATGCTCAAAAATATATATTTTTTTAATTAATGATTCATCCCCCTCTTAATAGTTCCTGATTCCCAACAATTGGCATCAGAGCCTCGTTCCTTCAGGAACAATTTAACCACTCGAAGGTATATCAATAGGGAATCACATCTAAATAGGGGTATCAGAATGGTTATTCAAGATACCATTCCTTGATGGTAAAATTTATTTATTTTGGAAGGTTAGGATGGAAGCTTATCTCATGTCCCTAGGTGTAGATGTTTGGAGTTTTGTATCAATTAACTATGTTGTTCCAGACATCCCTCAAACATATGCATATGGTAAAAAGGTTTATGGGAATAATGCAGAGGCACAAAATGCAATTATCTTTGATCTTAATGAATCTAAATGAGTAAAATTAATGCACTATAAGTTAGAATAGGGAGGAAACATTTAAAATATCAAAGAAGAAGAAGGAACACAAATATCACCACAATATTCCAAGAATGAATATGATCACGAGTTGGATGAATTTTCTAGAAAGCTTAAAAGTGGTTTAGGTAAGTATAAGGGAAAGTTACTTTTCAAATTCTTTGACTGTGGTAGATTTGGGAATTTTTCCTCCAAGTTTCAATATAAGGAGAAGTCCAAGAGGGAAAACAACAAAAAACCTAGAGATAAAGCTCAAAAATCTTAGAGAAATAAATCATTCCCAAAGGGACTCTACTCCAAGAGGACGATTCTGCTTCAAAATCAAACAATAAAGGGTCCTTAGAGGATGAGCATGAGTAATTCCTTACTCATGGCATTCAAATCTGAGAATAAGTCCCAAAGTGACTCATTTATCGAGGAAGAATAAGAATTCATCATGAATCTTGAAGGAGAGCTCATCAATTCCCTTGATGAATTAAAGAAGGTCAGGAAACAAGCTACTAAAAGAGAAATTGTTGTGAGTTGAGGAAGGTATGTACAACTTTTATAATGAAGAGCTTGTTTATCAAAAAGAGAAACTAGAAGAATCTACTATGAGAAAGGACATTTTGGCACAATAATTAGAAGAAAAACAAAATAACTGTAATAAGCTGGAAATGAGAATAAAATTTTGAAATAATAGTTTACCAACACACATGAGAAAATGGGACCATAAACATTAAAAGAGGAAAATTTTCTATGAAACTCAAACTTGAGGAAGAAAAGAAGAAAGAATAAGTTATGAATGAATTAATCTCTTAATGGGAAAATCACTTCCATAGTTTAGGAGCATAGATAGTGTCTTTGAGAAAAATCCTTAACAAATTCAAAGATGAGATGGATTTGGAATTCCTTTTGATGATGGAACAAAGAAAATAGACCACCTTCTGAGTAGTCAAAGATATGTAGTAAACAAGGCAGGTTTGGGATATTTTGAGCCACATAAACCTTTTAAAGGAAAGGTCAGCAATATGTCCATAGGACACATAGGTATCCAAAGTTATGCAAAGCCTTTAAAAAGAAGAGCCGGTGATGTTAAACGAAAGACAAGTCTGAAAGACACTCAACAATGAAGCAAGGTTGTTAAAATTTCAAATAATTCCCCAAACATGTATGAGAATAAACCAACAAAACAATTGAGGTACAATGAATCTAGTCAAGCCTATCAATTCTCAAATATTAGGTACCCAAATTTGTTCCACGTACATTGCGTTTCATGTCATATTTATGGACATAAAGCCATTAACTCTAGAAGCGTCAATGTTGAAAGAGATGAAAATTTCATATGTAAATACTTTCACAATTCCAGATTTAGAAATCTATCTTCTAGGAGTATAAATTCCTTCTCTTCTTTGCTGAATGAAATTGAAAGTTTCAATTGTAATAATTTTTTCCACAAGGAAACTACATAAGAAAGTTTTTATGTCCATCTAGATAACAACTTTTTGAACACAATACATGAAAGGGTCATGAAGAGGTGGAAACATAAAAATGAGAGATATGATGAACGTGGATTTGCATCATCTGCACATTACCAGGAATGCAATGATATGTAGATAGTGGCTACTCCAAGCATATTATTGGAGACAAGAGTAATTTCATTTTTTTCCCCTTGGAAAAATCGTAATTTTATTCATGAGACAAAATTACATGTTGTAGATGCTAAAAAGCATATGCATATGAGCTGATCCTGTTTTCACAGAATACATAAAAAAACAATAAAAATTACAGCTAAACCTATTCTTTTCTACCTTTCTTCTTTTCCACTTTTCGCCAACCTCCAGTGTTTGGAATGGATGTTACAATAGACAATTGATTTTCATTTGTATTTATGGGATATTCTTTGTCAGAATCGGATCCTTCTGATCCATGAGATCATTTGTTGCCAGATACTTCCATTCCTATTATTTGGGACTCTTGTTGTTGCGAAAGGTTATTGGGACTCAAGTTGCAGAGATTGGTGGGATTTTTCTCTTCCTTTTGTTTGTTGTTCTGGGCCTTTTGAGCATCCATTTCTACTTTATTTTCTATTGTTTCTTATTTTTCTGCTTCTTCTTCCAAGGGGTTTGTATATTGCCAACCTTTTGGCTTTTTTTGTTGCTTCTTATTCCATTTGGGGTCTTTTTTAGCTTGTGGGCAGGCACTATGGAGGTGGCCTGTTTGTAAACATCCACGAACATCGGAAAGCTATATTTTCGTAATATAATGCTTGAGTGCATTGTGTATTATTTAAATTCAATGTAATCATGTCTGGTAGTCCGTGACTAAGATCTAATTCAACACATATCCTAGCAAAAGTAAATATTCTCCTTGTGAGTCTGTCCCCATCAATCTTTAGGAACTTTCCGAGGGAGTTCCCTATGGCTATTAAAACATTATGATGCCAGAAGTGTAACGGACGGTTGTGCAACCTAACCTAAACTGGCATTTTTGATATCACCATTGTGTTGGTAGCAAACTCTGGGAACCAAGTGGCCATGAAGAGTCTAGCGTTGCCCCACAACCATGGTACCTTATTGAGGATATGTTCCCTCTCTTGTAATGTGGTGAACCTGACTATAAAAAACCCCTTGGGGCATAAGTATATTTCACAATTTGGTGACCATGTAGCAAATATCCATTGGTGCAAAACTTCAGATTTTGGCCAAAAGCCATTAAATCTACATATAACTGCTTTGTTAGAGAGATCTGAATATAAATCATTTACCTCATGCATTGAGACTGTGAGAAGAGGAGTCTCAGATTTTTGTTCCACGATGTAAGGCCCTGGTAGTTTGGGAAATGTTGTTGGTTTGGTTTGTGCTCTTTCCTTTCCTTTGACTGCATCTTTAAAAGAGCCTGTGCTCTTTGAGCTGGTTCTAGAGCATCCGCCTTGCAGATGTAGAATGATTATGATATTCGAGTCTGTGACAATGTCATAATCCTGAAGTGTGTGATTATCCTATAGGTTGTGTCCTGCATAAATCAGATTTTGGTTGCTTGCTGGTATACCAAGGTGAGTCTAAATTTCATGCCTTAAGTCTCGTATCCTCATCCCCTTCTGGATCCTCCAGCAAATATGTCTGACTTCCAGCGTTTTGATGAAAATTTGTATCAAGTCTGCCTCAGTAGTGTGTGGATCTATCTGAGAAAGGGCTTGATTTGTTGCCAATGCGTTTGGATCTGATGGACCTGGTAGTATCGACGCTTTATCTGGTTCTTGCTTCACTAGAACTAGGCCATGGAAGCATTTGAATGGATGATCTGCCAAAGCTGTCCATTTCCTGTGTCCATGTTCTACGTGGGGATTTGATTCTATATGTGCTATTAGAAGCAGTAGATGATTTTGTACTCCCTAGTTTCCTGGTAGTGTACCCCTTGCATACCCTTCTCTGCCTTTTGGGGCTAGATCCCAGCTTTGTAGCATACGCCGACATATTTTGTTCACTGGATCTAACCCGTTAGTTTGGTAAACGATCCTCTGATTGGCCAGATCTAATAGATCTCTCTGGAAAAGGCTGATGAAGGAGGAGCGTATGAGTTGGTGGCAGGTACAGGACCGAATCCATCTGGTTTATGTGCCTCATATGCTATCTTCCACAACAGATCTAATGGTTGTTGTTCCCATGACTGTGCATTTCATAGCATCGAGAAGGTCCTATTTTTGGTTGGAAAACCATTCTGACTCCGTGTTATGAGTCAAAAGCAGGTTTTTTACCCTATCATCCATAAGATAGTGCTCTCTGAGGCATGGAAGGGGTGGGTCAGAAGAGAAAAAAACTCGATGGTTGTCCCAGGCAAGACGTTTACAGGCTTTTGGATCTGGCCTATATATGAGTCGATCTACCATCTCAGTGCCCAATTCTGATAGCCCTTGTCCCTCTCTGCGAGATACACCTTGATTGAGGCGCAGATTGTCCTTAGCCAATGTAGGATTTGATCTATGACT
Source organism: Pinus taeda (assembly GCA_000404065.3). Lineage (NCBI taxonomy): Eukaryota > Viridiplantae > Streptophyta > Pinopsida > Pinales > Pinaceae > Pinus > Pinus taeda. The sequence goes on from APFE031532039.1 coordinate 164,752, forward strand.
TGAAGGTCATATTCTGGTTCGTGGAGGAGCTAAATGATTAGCTGATAGGTGGAGTCGGTGTGCACATCTTCAGGTATTCTATAGAGGTACTGCATTCCCATCCTTCATTCTCCATTGATGACCAGATCGCTGGTCTGGGGAGCAATGTCGACACATAATGTACTCCCAGAAACCCTCGCCATTGAAAAACAAAATACACTAGAAATATTCCGTAAGCACCACTATATTAAACATATTGACAAGAGTACTTTCTTATTTGTAAAGGAGAAGAATAAAAGAAATGTAACTTTTAAAAATAATTCCCTTATATAAATTAGAGCGAAGATCATAGTCTATCCACATGAAAATACTTAAGGCACAAAATATCTTATATGTGGATGGTCTCAATCACAGCCTATTAAGTGTAAGCCAACTATCTAACAAAAACTATGATGTGACTATTTTCTCTAAGGATTGTGAGATATGAAAAGTTGAAAATGGAAAGTTGGTAGGAAAGGAAATGACTCAGATTAATAAGTGTGTTTGATGACTCCAAATTGAATTTCTATTTGAGGAAAACAAATCTGATATGGTTGTGGCATAAAAAGATGGGACATACACATTTTGATAGCCTAGTCAAGATCAATAAGTTAAGGGTAATCAAAGGCTTACCAAGACTATCAAGTTTTGATAAACCAATTTGTAAGTCTTGTGAATTTGGAAAACAGAAAAGGAAACATTTCAAAACTAAGGATTTCTCATCTTCTAGACATTTGGAGTTGTTTCACGCAGATATCTTTGGTCCCACAAGAAAAAATAGCCCAAGAGGAGAAAGACGCTTTATTTTATTTCTTGATGATTGTAATGGGATAATTGGATAATGTCACTAAAAGAGAAGTCAAAAGCCCTAAGTAATTTTAAAATATTCAAGGCTCAAGATGAGAATGAGATGGAACTCAATATTAAATTCTTGAGATCTCACAGAGGAGGAGAATTCTTCTCAAAATTAATTGAAGATTTTTGTGAGAAACATGGCATAAGTAGGAAGTACTTAGTAGCAAGAACACCACAATATAAATGGGTGGTTGAAAGGAAAAATAAACTATTCATGAGATGGCCAGAGCAATGATGGATGTAGGAAAGGTTGCACACACCTTCTGGGGAGTGTTGGGAAAAATACTTGGGCGGGGGGGGGTGAATCAGTATTTACAAATCAATAACTTTCTACATTTCATATTCAGATTTCTATACACGATTTTACTGAATGGAACCTGCGTGTGTACGCAATTGTTATTAATACAATTTATCTAGTGAAATTATAATTCAGTGAATCCATCATATGTTTTTCAGTACGTAGGTTCCAACCTACAGAAGGCTACCACCTTCATTCATTCTCCAGGGACCACATGTCATAAATTTTCAGATTGGATGATCCTGGTATACATCAACACAATATGTAGGCCATGTTTCATCAAATTTTCATATTGGACCCATTATCAACACTTAAGCTCGATATCTGAACTCTAAACTATAAATCATCGCTGCAACATATTCATCCATCATTGGTACATATGAATCAATCAATCACTGAAACCCAATCATCACTTTTCGAATCAACCAATAACTGAAATCAAACAATCACTAAAACTTCTGACACAACTCAATCACTCAATAATCAACCATTCACTCAAAACCCAATCAACTAACACTTAATCAAAATTCAGCCAATCAACTAGAATAGTCAGATCATTGTAACCAATACACAAAACTGAACCCATAACACTGCATGAACAACCAAAACCAACTGCAATTCTGATCATTCAAATACAAAAATTCATACGCTACTTCACTTAAGGAAATTCGCATGTATATGCTCTTTTGAGTAGAGAAAACGACGTATAGAACTTAAAATATTAACAACTGAAAACTTGACTACTGTGTTTCTCAAGAGAACCCTGAGCTATACTCAAATCTACGCAACATTTTGAACCAATCACATAACTATTTCTGATCTTCAATCACAGTCAGTAAGTAATATTTACATTATTCATAACTTCATTCAACTATAGTATTCAATCAAATCTACTTCACACATGATCATATAACCTAGATCAATCAAGAGGACATCATTGACATACAACAGAGAAGTAGCAACATTGATGAGATAGATCAATCATTTCTGAACAAAAACCATTCTTACTCAATAAAAAATCAGCTAGAATAAGTCTCCTTATACAATGAGTTTAACTTCAGATCTAATGAAGACATCATTGACAAACAACAATAAGTGAGAAACACTAATAAGATAGACCAGTCATTCCTGAACAACAAGTCCTTCCTCTACATATGCTACTTGGAAGTGTCGAACCTGCATGTATATGTGCCTTCATTGAGGCGAACCTTTATATAGATATGAAAATAATGACTTATAACTTTGTAGCTTTTCAAAACTTCAAATATACCCAGATCATAGTATTTAACGAATAACATATGCGCTAGTACTCATATATATCCCATTCATTATTAGATCATACAATGATAAGTCATTTAAGGTCTCATGATCCTGATCCATCATTAGTGCATAATTATTTCAGGTCTATTAGAACTCATCCATCATCAAGCACTTAGGTTCATATTTAGTTCAGATCAAGCAAAGCAAGGTTCATATTTAGTTCAGATCAAGCAAAGCATTAATAACCCATAACATGTATATTTTCTTTTGATCTGTCTCTTCATAAGATTTTCTTCACTTGCACACCTCACACTTTGATCTTCACCTCCTTATATTGTTTTAACCTTTTTCAATATCTCGGGTCAAAACCATAGTTATGTCGATGGTATTCTTCGATGGGAGGAATATTCTTTGCCGCGCTCATTAATATGGGCCAATACCATGGTAGGAACCCGTGGTATTCTGTAACCTTAATTTTCCATCCCATATGTGCTTTTCCTTCTATGGAACTGCATGCGTGCGTATATGCTCCATACATACCAATTGGTTAGAGTTGCATTCTTGTTCTAGTTGATCAAAAAATTCTTGTTCAAGGAGGAGAAAATATTCTTCATTGGGTGGGCTAACATAAAGGAAATTTCAGCATGTGGGAAAAGCTATGATATCTCAAAGATTGGCCTAAAACTACCTTCTTCTTATAGATTTTATTTTGGATCAAAACTCTTACTTGAGACAAGATTCAACATCATGGATTCTATGAAATTTCAACCTACTCCCTCATCTTCTCTAATTTTAAATCTAGTAATCACCTCTTCAACAACAGTGATCTAGTAATCTCTAGCAAATTATTCTCAAGAACCTAAGGAAATCAATTATTTCGCTTTCTTGGGTTGATAAGGACTAGGTTTGTAATCCTGTTGAAATTTTCATCCTCTCCTTGAGATTCTATCCTCATCTCTCCTCTTATGTATGTTCACCTCCCCCCTCCTCTCCCTCTAGCCCTATCTATTGGTCTCCCCTTCACATTGACTTCATCAAGAAAATTTTGATGATGCCTCTAAAAGGAATCTAGGTCTAACTCGCTATGGATATTTCTTCGATAATGCACATATTCAAATCACTCACATATATGTGGGAGAAATCGGTCACACTACCAATAATGTTATAGAAATTTAGGCACTTAAATAAGGCCTCTTTATCATCATAGGAATGTGTTACTCCAAGTTCATCATGGAGGGAAATTTGAAAACAATAATAAACATATTTCAAAGAATCCAATGTGGTTCTAACCCATCCCAATCAACCAATATCTTGAGATTCAAAGCTCGAGTAACAAATATAGCAAAGCTCCTAATTCAAATTCCTGCTACCATCCTCTCCAATGTTCGTGACTAGGGAAAGTAATTGGCTAACCATCTTGCTAATCATGACCCCAATATAAGTGCTTCATTGATAGATCTAGATAGGGATCAAGGCATTCTTGACTCCCTCCTCTCTCAATGTTACAATTAGGACAAAATAAACTTTAACCCCCCACCACATTTGCACTAATGCGAGCCCTCCCTTCCCACTCTCATATAATGGACTCCCATTAAAATAAAAGCTCCATTAAGCAAGCCATTTGGTAGGTGATTGGCCTCTTTATCATGTCAAAGGATCAAACTAGTAGGCAATCTAAGCTCTTAAAATTAAAATATAATATTGAACTTTTTATATATAATATTGTTGATGTATAAAATTATAAACACTTAATAGTAAACAGAGATAACATTTAGAATTATATCATAAAATATTGAAATGTTGATCCACAAAAAAAAATCATTGTGTTAAATTGATCAATATAA